>APFE030430062.1:45230-96244 GCA_000404065.3 Pinus taeda | reverse complement strand
GCTATATTGGTGTATCAGAGCCCTAGAAACAAAAAATTTGCTAGATTGATTTTATTTTAAGCGTGATTTTTAGTGGTTGTTGATTTAAGTCAAAAGGTGATGGAGATGAAACTTATGGTGTAAAGATTCAACTCAAAATCACTACAAAAATGCACTTAAGATGATTAACTAATCTTTTCTCTTCAATGAAGTTCTAGCTAGGAAAGAGTTGGAAGATGCAAATGCTTAAAAACACAAATCTTTCTTTAACGATCAAATCAAAAGAAGAGTATTTGTTTCAATGCACTAAAAAATGAGACAACTAATTATTTCCACAAGAATTTCTCTTTTCATTCGAAAACTCAAATGCTACTAAGAACAATCTTTTTCAAAAGAGACCTTTCATTTTTTGTTAATTTTTTTTTAAAACTATAACTAAAGCAAATCTTTGAGAAAACTATTGAATAAAGCAAACTTAAGATCTACAAACTAACAAAACCCTATTTGAAGTAGAAAGCTCACAAAAAGTCTTTTGAGGATGTTTTACTTGGTCACAAGCAAACCAAGGACTAATTTGTTCAGAATCACAAATAAGTCAAGAACAACCAATTTTGTATTCCTTTTTAAAATGAAAATCCAAACTTTCAATCACAAGATTATCGAAGTTTTGAAAAGAGAAAACTCAAAGCGGATTTCTCAACAAGGGGAGATTTCAAAAATGGTCAGACTCTCAAGAAGACTGGTAGAAACTAAGGTGATCTGAAGTCCCTACAGCCTCTAAGCTTAGAGCCACTACACAACCAAATCGAAAAACAAACCCAACAAGCAAAACTTCTAGGAATTTCACCTAAAACCTCAATGCTAATGAAATTAAACCAAGGAAAGATTTCAACCAATCTCATGCAGGTATGGGCAGAGGATAACCACTAGAAACACAAAATAAAATTAACTAAAAGAGAAAAAGTCAAAATTTTCAAAAATTTAGCAGGGTACGCAGATGCAGAGTTCACCCAGGTGTGGGTACGCTCTGTGCACAAAAACAAAGTGCGTACAGGTACGCACTGTGATATAAGCGCAGACTGCGGACTTCAACCAAAGTAATGAAAAATAAAAACAAAGCTAAATCCACTAAGTCTACCCAAAGCCACACACAACAAGCCAAAAACATAAACAAAAGGCAAGTTTCTCAAGTCAAAGAAAAACGAGGAAAACAATCAAGTCCCCAGCGGAGTCACCATTTTGTCACGCGGAATGAGTCGATCTTGCGGACAAGATAGACCTTCCTAGAATCTAATGAAGACCTAATGAAAAGCAAACCAACCAGACACTATCTTTCTCTAAATGTGCTTTATAAATAATGGCAAACAAATGTGTTTAAGGCCTACCTCATGTCCAACGCAAGTTTGGGGATGCCTTTGCTCCTTTGATCCAGGTAAGTTCCTTTATCACAAACCTGCAAACACAAACAAGGCAAACAATTAAATAGCACCTGAATAACCAGTATTATAAACATATTTAACATGAAAGTCAAGGACTCCATGAAACAAATAACATGAGATACTTGTTGAGAAAAATGAGCTTGATTGTATTAATTCAAAAGAAGAAGAACTTTTTACAACCTTTGCCTTGACACTGTACAAGCTCCTTCCAGGGTCCAACAAGAAGTCTCCTATACTTTGACAAGCTTCACTCACTCCCTAATGGGGCCAAAAAGGTATGTGATCTCTCCTCTTAAGCTCAAATAGGAAGTCTTGATTCATTTACCCTCAAAAATGTTCAGCTTCTAACCTCTCTGGCCACTGACCCAATGCCTCAATTTATAGTGCAATGGAGATCAGTTACCACCTCCTCCTTCAAAGGGATAGAGTCCTCCTTCAAAGGGATAGCTCCTCTCAACAAGGGATTAGTTCCTCCTATGATGGGATGCATGAACCACTTGGAGCGAACAATCCACGTAACGAATGCTTTTAGAAAACTATAGAATTAACCCAAGATGAGTTTTTTAAGATAAAGATTGCGCCTTTTGACTTTTACAGGGGTACGCACCCTCCCCTTTACATACAGAGCGTATAAGTACGCAGATAACTTGAACAAAAGGTACGTGCCCGCAGGCAAAAGTAAGAGAAAGTGCGGAACCAGAGTTACATTGCTTTTTTGATGTCTTTCTCTCATTTCTCAAGCTTGTTTTGAAGAGCTGAGGTTTAATACTTGCTTAGGAAGCTGGTATAGGTAATGATAGACCTACACCGACTGAAAATAATCAAGGTGACAATATTTTTGTGTAACAGGAACCCACACGTAATAGCGCCCACAGGTGCGACAATACGTAAAGACCAGGACAAAGAAATCACACAGCTACGCAAGGTCAAACACATAAGGCTTCAAGAAGCCATTCGACAAGGGAACCTTAGACTTCGCAAACTCGAAAAAGACTGGGTACGATTGAGGAAGAAAAGAATGTTGATGGATGCAGAGGTTAAGAGGCTAGAAAATGGGATCAAGCAAGCATGTCACGTTGATAAACCAGGGAAGGCAAGGAAAGGTGTGGATGATCATACCAATGAATTTGAAGACTATCACCAAGCATTTATGACTCTACTGCCATGCCTACGACTGCATCTCACCAAACACAGTAACCAGGGGAGCGCATTACATATGATAGAGTGCGCGACACCGACTGTTGTGAGGGAAATTGAGCATTTTCTACAGACTATCCTGAGGGGTGAAATGGAGCCCCGCATAGGTGGTGCGACCACCTGACTAGCTGTAGGAGGAATAGTCTCAGAACTCTAGGTAGTTGAAAGGGAGTGGGGGACTATAAAAGAATCTACTTGGGAGCTGTGTGACAAGGGAGGTGTGTGCAGAGTTAGCATGTCACAAGGTTCACTCCTGCGCACAGAGTGTTGCGTTGCCATGTGGGTAGGCTGGGAACTGACGGTTGCTGTCACTGTTCATGATGGAATGTCTAGTTTGAGGCAAAATGGAGTGGGCGACGTACATTTAAGACAACAATTATGGGCAATATTTTGGAAAATCTGCCGCCAAGAAAGCATTGATAGCCTGGAATTGGGTAGAACGATTTAATTTGAATTCAAAAGGTGCTATAAAACTCCAGGGGCTAGCCACAAGACAACACTTGTTCACTTGAGACTTGAGTGGTTGAATAGAGCATACAGTGTTGAGCGCTGAGTGATATTTGAGCCCCTAAGTTCATGAAAGACCACATATAGTACAGACAAGATGACGGATACTAGAGCAGGTTTGGGCTTTGAAGAAGGAACCGTCAACGAGGTAGCGCTGACCCATACGGTACACGATGTTCTCGAAGATAATCGGGTCACGCTAGAAATCCTGAAATCCCCTCGGATGCCTAGACCGTAAAAAGATAAGCAGACAACGAGACCAGTCCACATGTCCCTGAGGAATCTGAGGTTCGGTAAGCTATGAATAGAGGATAAGGGCAAGGATGTCACTAATAAGGGAAAGGCTTACTGACATTTCCTAGAGCTGGCTATCGCAGTAGATCTACCAGTAGAAGTGCGGATTCATAGTCTAGCAAGTGGAGTCCATGATGCTAGAGAAGAGACAACAAAGGTGCAGTTGGAGTTGAATCTCCAGATTGCCAAACTATGGTTGAAGGCACAACCTTCCAGTCCCCCAGAGGTCAAATAACAGTGTGCCAATGCTATTGGAGTCGGGATGGAAGAGATTGGAGGTGCAATGCGCGACTGTACCACCATGTTGGAGCATGCACTTGAGGTCTTCACGACATTGCAGGAGGACCCCAACATTCAGCGGCTGGAGACAAAGGCATGTGAACTCCAGCAACAATATGACAACAGAAGAGGGACTATGCAGATATTAGTCCTTACTCATCGGCTTGCAAAGATGCAGCAAGCCAACGCATTAAAAGAGCAAGTGGACGTGGCGCGCCATAAGGAAGTCGTTCTCAAAGCACGCGTCCAGCCATAGATTGATGAATCCTTCACAATCACAGTAGATATTGAAGGAAACCTCATGCATATTTAGAGGATGTAGGTACAGATGCAGTGCAACACGCCAGAAACAAAGGGCTTAGAAGATAGAATGCAACAGGTATAGTAGGCAGTAGCTCAGTGCACTGCCAACATTCAAGCAGTTCGGGACTAGTTGGAGGGACTTCGCACTAAGATCTCCGCACCGACAGAGTGACTCGAGGGTGAGTCACGATGTTTGTGTTGGTGGCCTGTTGGGCATGGAATCCCCCCACAACATGTTTTGGGGCTCAAAACCTAGGTTTTTGTCAAATATGTTGTAAGAATCCACAAATTGCGGGTGTGGAGCACGAAATGTATATTGAGTCATAGGGTTGTCTGCCCTAAGTTTTGTAATGTAATGTAATGTCATGTCAACCTACCCATGGTTCGCAGACCATGGGATTGTATAAATAGAGTGAGGCTCTAAGTTATAAAGATATGAAGAGATGGATTAATGTAATGATCTAGTAGTGGATAGAGAAGAAGTCTAAGTGTATTGGGTCATAGTAGTAGGAAGAGGCTCTGTAGCTGAGTGCATAGAGGCCTAGTAGAGTCTATAGCTGAGTGTGTGGACACTTGCAACTGAGTGCGTAGGGGGGAGTTGAGTCTGTAACCCAAGAAGAAGAATAATAAAGGGAAGTTTGATTCTAAACACTGTGTATCTATTTTGTATGATTTTCTATGCATTTATACTATTTGGTTTATCGCGCATATGCATATGAATACTGAACACTGTTAATTATAATTGGGCTCACACAGATAATTCAAGTAATCAGATAATAACAGGTTAATAGTAAGGAACTTGGGTACTAACACAGATGACGCCTCGAATAGAGCTACGTGAAGGCAACAATGCAGGTTGTTGGGTACTGATAGGTGCGCGTAGCAACGTGCGCACAGGGTCAAACTGCGGACCACCCAAAAACCATCAAACATCTCTGAGGTGCAGAAACCTGGTTCTAGCACCCTCCCATACTACTTCGGGTGAGACCTCAGTCCGTGCTCCACGAACTATTTCCAAAAGGGCTAGTAGTACTAGGATTTACGTGGCTAAATCATCTCTGAACCTGGGTCACGCCCATACAAGCCAACACATACCCTCTCTTCTTCTTCTTCTCCAACTTGAATTTAGCTTCATGGCCTCCGCGATGGTCAATTTAGTGCTCTTACCCTCCAAAATAGCAGCTGGGTCCACCCCCTTGCAAGGAAGTCAAGTAATTCTATGAATCAGGTGGTCGATGATGGGGATGGGCTCCTCTAGCCACAAACACCCATCATGCACCAGGCAGAGTAGCTTCCTGATGACAAAGATGGCTACTGGGGCATGACAGTAATGCATCACCTAGAGAAGGTTCAACAACCCTGCTTTCTCTACTCTGTACAACCACTTGTGTGGCTCCAACTCTATGACTCCCACTGTAGTGTTTTTCTTCAGCTTCATGAGCTGTGTGGTTGCCAAGTGTGGGAACTTCTCGTCGTCCGCGAGATCCTAGTCTTCAAATTTTAGACTTGGAACCTGTCCCAAGTGCGCTCCTTCAAAAATGATATCGTCGAGTAGTAATGGAACTTGTAGAGAGCTCTTGCACTCATTTAGGTCCTTGGGCACCCTTGCCTTTCCCTTTTGTAGAGGAACATACACAGGCAATCTGGTTAGAGGGTCTGCGCCCTCAGTTTCCACCTCCATGTCTTCATCCTTGTCCTCTTCGACAAGGATTTCCTCAAGGTCTTCCTCCTCCTCATTAGTTTCTAGATTAACCGCTTTCCTCTTTTCTTCCATGGTCATTTTAGTTTGTAGCAGGTTTTGAGGGGACACGCACACCAGAATCATGGTCTGTTTATCTTTCTTGGGTCTCAGCGTGCATAATGATTTAGGGATTTCTGCAACTATCCCGACGCTCTCAGGGGCATCTCCTATTGTCATGGCCTGCACGACCTCTTCAGCGGTCATTTCGTCGATATCCATGGCTTCCTCTGGTGTGGTCATACTGTTGTTCCACAAATCTCTCAACGACATAGGTAATTGCTCAAACAATGCCTTCGACTTCAAAAAATAAAACATATCTCGCTTCATAGAGCCCTGGGCGCGCAATAGCTCAATTCTCAAATACCCAAGTGTTGTTTGTTGGGTAGCCCTTTTCAATTTATAGTGCCTTTTGAATTTGAATTCGATCGTTCCCCCCAAATCCAGTCCATTAGTTCTCCCTTGGCGGCAGATTTTCCAAAATCTAGCCCATAAATCCTTCCTTTGATGTTTGCCACTTGCTCCATTTGGTCTCAAACCAAGCATCACATCATGAATAATGAATTTAATGGTCACTTTCCAGCTAACCCACACTGCAGCGTAGCTACCCTTGCGTTGTCACGGACCGTGTGACACTTCACTTTTGCGCGCAACCCTGACATCGTGTAGTTTTAGGGTAGATTAGTTTATATTCCCACGCCTCCTTTCAACTACCTGGAGTGCTAAGAATGTGCTTCCTACGGCTAGTCAGATGGGAAGAGTTCGCCATTTAACTTCGCTACTAGTTACTTTTCTTGGGAAGGGTCCGCCATTTGGCTTCACCAACCACATCCACCCCTATCTGAGGATTCCTTAATAACGTACGGTCCAATCCAAGGCATCAAGATGATCAACTCTTGGAGGTTGTCCCCATAGTTGTCAACATAGTCGTGCACATCCTATTTTATCACCACGGTTTTCTTATCAAGAAATTCCTTTATTCCTTCCTCAAGCTTCTTGACTTCTTCTTTTGCCATGGCACTTTTCTCCCTCAACCGAGCTTTTTCATTCATGAGTTCTTGGAGCCTAAGATCACCCTACTGAATCTCCTCATTAGGTCCCAAGCGTTCTTCTTTGAGTTCTTCCAACTATGTGATCCCTTCTTACAAGGCTCTGTAATCTATCATATACACCGGTGCTACTATGTGCAGAATAGGCATGATATACCCCATCGGCATTACAACGTTCGCTCCATAGGCCAACCTAGAAGGTGGCTATCCTGTCTGTTTCTTGCACGTTGTCCTATAATCCCATAAAACTGTTGTTACGGACATGTCCCAATCACTTCCTTGCGCACTACATACCTTGTTCAGTGCTTCACACACCTCATTAAATGCTCCTACGTGGATAACCTTTTGCGCGCTCGTTCTCTCCACTCTCTGTTGTTCCAACTTGAGGAACCATTCACACATTTTATCCCCCAACACATGCTTATTGACCATATTTTCCAACTTGAAGCTCATGTACATCTGCACAGGTTGTTTACCATATGCTTGCACCCACCTGGATAGATCCATCATGTCCATTGTTTTTATCTACCCATTGCACTATAGGTTTCCCAAACTATGAGCACATCATTTTCCTACATGCACACCAGTCTTCAAAGCTTCTTTTCTACATACCCCACCACCTCGCGCGCGTAGCGCGCAGTACCCAATTCAAGGCCTGGAAACATTGCTTTTCTGGCACCTCCCTTTCAAACTTATCTTGAAAGTGTCTACCTCACTTAACCCATCATAAGTAGGCAGATCCCTCACTTCTATCGATATGCAGTGCAATGATCTTGTCATCATATTACAGTTCAGCGTGGTTACCTCATGTAACCAATTCTGCCATTGCTCTATCTCCTCATCTAAATCTGAAGTTCAAGAACTTTCATGCTCCCATGATATTCATCCATCTGCAGTGGGATTTACCAAATCTTACTCTCACACGGTTATCTTGTAGATGTAGTCCAAATCATTGTCTCTTTCATAGTCATGCACCAGCTCTGTATAACACGATCCATCAGCCAGGTCCAAGGGTATAACTACACGCAAATAATTCTTCTCAAAAATCATCTTGTACTTCTTCAGATTAATCACCCCATTCATGTTAGTGGCCCAATCAATTCCTAAGAGCGCAGGGTAGGGATTGTTGTCATCAACATTATCTATTTCTTCAAAGTCTACTAGCATGCTCACTCCCTTAATATCCACAGTGATTCCCTGCAGTCAAACCATGGGTATTATCTTCTATTTTTTCATCATTCATAGCTAAGTATGAGACCATTACAGCGTAGGCCTCCCCATGCACTTCCATGTCTACTTCGATAGAACATTCATGTTCGATCCTAAATCTAGAATTACTTGGTCCCTCTCATATTCTCCAATTTGCGTGGTTAGCCTCATTTTTCTCCCAGTCCTAGTCTTGTGTTTTCCAATCTTTTGAACTATGTGCGGTTCTCTTGGCGCGGTCCCAGTGCATCTATTAATGAGTCCTGCAATCCTTTTATAGCTTTACTATCGCATAGTAGCTTCATGCATGTGTCCAGGAACGTCATAAGCATAGATGGGTCCATTTTCGGCTCTGGTCTATCTTTTCTTTTTGAAGTGGAGGCATCAACGAAGCTCTTCTTAGCTTCCATGAAGGTTTTGTTAGTGTGCTCCAAATCAAACTCTACTTCTTTTGTCGAAGCCTTGTGAACCCAAGTACTATCTTCGGGCTATTTGCCTTTATCATCTCCCATCGCGATTCCACTTCGGACCACAATGTGCACATTTGGATCTTCCTCATGCGACTCGAACCTCATCATCTGTAGGTTCTGAGTTAGGGGAGGTGGTAGCACTCCCTTGTCGCGTATCCTAGCTATCAGCGTAGGACAATCCTCTATCTCATGTTCAAACACGGTACAATATAGACATGATGGGCATGTTGGATTTATACAATCGAGAGCATAATTTCCTAGCCCTCCGCAATTGTAACATATCACCTTTTCATGACCTCTTCCAGGTCCTCTTCCACCTCGGTGTCGTCCGCGCCCATGAAATCTAGTTCGCACCACTCCTACATTAGGGTCTAGGGGCCACGTTTTAGCCTGAACTCTATAGGTGGGAGTTCTATCCATCATCAGATAATAGCTTCTACAAGTGCGCTCATCGTGTTGAACATATCTACAAAAATTATAGATCAACTGTTGTAAATTCTATGTGTACTTCTGCAACAAATGGCAGTTGTCCATAGCATGCTTTCCTCCTATTTGACAAATCACGCACCAGAAAGAAGGTGCCACTCTAGGTCCTTCTTGTGCTTCCGGCCTTAACAACATTGGTCCTCCTCTCGCGAGGTAATGCGTGAACACAGGGTAGTGGTCCTTATCATGACCCTGACCCTTGCATTTTATTTACCACACCTCTTCATGCACTTCTGGTTGGGCTATCCTGTGCTGTTTCAGACTCTGCATCTCAAGGCATAAGTTTTTCAACTGCGCGTGGATCTACTGAACTCTCAAGTTAGGATCCTACAATGGGGTTTTATGTAGCCTCATTGCAATCTCCAAGGCCTCTACCTAAGTTGTTAACCTCTGTTGCGATAGCGCGTTCCTCAAATGCGGCATTAGCGATGCTACAAACCTTTTGTGGTGGTGTCCATCCGTCAAAGTCATATTTGCTTTGTGAATCATATACTTCAGTCCTTGATCTAGCTCCCAAGGAGTCTTGCTTGGTAGCATTGTGGTCTCTTTGAATCCAATGATCAATTGCGCTTCTGACTTCGACCTGTTAAATTCCCTATTTAGCACAATTTTGATATCTGCGATTCTCGCATTCGAATTGTCATTAGAATGCTTAATATACTAGGTCAGCGCACAATCCTGTAGACCAATGACCAGCGTCACTTTCTTTATATTATCATCTATAGCTCCCTGTGCTTCCCATAAGGCTCTTATCACGAACCAAAACTAGTCTGGATCTTCATTTCCTAATCCCTTGAAAACATGCAACTTTATCATGCTTGCCATATTGAATCGTAGTGGTGGTGGAGGTGGTACAGGTGAAGATGGAGGTGAAGGTGGTGAAACTGGTGGTGGTGTGGATGGGGGTGGTATGCATGGAATCCTTTGCCTTATTAAATGGATCACACTTCGTGGCAAGACTTTCGCAAGCTCTTCCTCGTCCCCTTGCAGAGGTGAAATCAAAGGGCTATTCTTTGGTCCCTTACATCCCTTGTTTTTGTAGGTTTTTCCATTATGCGTAGCTCCAGACATTAAGGTAATTGCATAACCATCTTTTCACACAATAGCATTTTAATCCAAGTATTCAGAGATTTTACATACTTAACTCACTGTCCTTTGAGAAAGCGTCGCTCTGCCTCGCTATAGCTAACTGAAGTATCTATCGCGAACTCAGTAATGAATCTTCCTATAATTTGATCGAGCCAATGATCAACAGCATGTGTGATCTTATCCTCTGATTCTTCCAATCTGCACACCAACTTCGAGGTCCACATAATAGGATTGTCGAGTTTCCACCTTCCTTGGCTATTTGCTAGCTTCGTGATCCACTTGTACAACTCAATAGGGAAAGATGCAAAAAATATTTTGTGGATCTCTATGTACATGTAGCAGTCTAACCACTCTTATTTTATCATTCGCAGATTCCTATTCTCCTGCGCTGCGAACTCGTGAATTCTTTTGTCCAACCAACCTTCAATTTCCTTATTAGTTGGACTCCAATGATACAACATCAGACATCTTTATGCAGATTTCGGTCTTGGCAACAGAACCATTTGTTGGCTTGAGGGCGCCTGACCCAGGCTCAGAGTTAGTTAGCCAAACAAATCCCTACACTACTGGCCCTTTCGGTAACAACCCACGGAGTGTGGACTAAGGTCTCACTCGAAGCAATATGGGGGGATGTTGGAACCAAGTTTCTGCACCGTTCAAATGTCTGATTGGTCAGTTTAGTCCAATTATGAATACCTTCGCGTAGGTCGCTTTGCACACTATCCTAACCTACAAGGCCTTCACAATCTATTATAATCACCTTCATGCAGCCCTCACCAGGGGCTGAGGTGATTTTGCACTACCCTAGTAGAAATTTGCACTACTTCCCCAAGTTATACCACAGATCTCTCTTATCTTCTTATAACAGTTAGTTATCTTCATATAAACAAATACCTTATCTTATATTCACTTTATCAACACATTCATATAAGTTCGCGCATCATATAAACAATAGAAATGCAATTTATATATGATACATTCAATGCACAAAAAAAGAAAAAGATACACAAAAATGATGTAAAACTTCTCTTTATTACTTCTCCAAAGGTTACTGACTTGACCCACCCTGCACACTGAGCTGCAGGGGTCTGTGCTCTCAGCTGCGGACTACTAGGCCAATACGCACTCAACCGCAAAGACTTCTCCTACTCTATGACCCAAAGACTCGACTCTACACTTAGATAAGACTCAATTCTCCATCTATTACTTCCACTCCTCTTCCTTATTTACAATTTAGAGCCTCACTCTATTTATACAATCCCATGGTCCATGGACCATGGGTAGATCTCTAAAGCCAACATTGCATTACAAAAATGAGAGCTAACAACCCTATGACTCATTTACAATCTTTGCACTCCGCGCCCACAAAACACGAAGTCTTTACACCAGATTTGGTCAAAATCTGGGCTTTAAGCCCCAAAACTTGCCTTGGGGGATCCCTTGCCCAACAAAAACCGTAGTGAAATTCTGTGTAATAAAAGTTAATATAGAAAAAATAATAACCACAATTGATGAGACACTTATTCCAAGCTAAATATTGGGTAAAAAAATTCTAGTGTGGGTGTTCATTGGTTTATTTTGGCTAAGGAAATTGGCAAACGCAATGGCTAAGGCTTTGGAAAGGAAAAATGGTATTTTTGGCACATTTATTTATGAAAATAATGGAAATTAGGAGAAAGGGTAGGTGAAAGGTCATAGGTTGCATGTGAGGAAAATGAAGGAAAATAATGGAAAATGAAGAAAATAGAGGCCTAATTGATAGAAAGGCTTATGAGGATCAGTTGGTACCTTTTTGTTAGTTCAGTTTTGGGAGCTCTCTCCTTATTTTGTCTCTATATTTCTCTTTCATTGACACAACGTTTTCTTGGAGAATTTTGGCATTAGATCAAGAAAGGAAAAGAAGGCAGGAAGAAGGAAGGAGCAAGAAAGGAAGAGTAGGATTCTTTGCAAGTATCAATTTCCACATGAGTTTTCCTTAATAGATTTGGCATGCATGGTATTTCATGTGGTTCTTTGTTGTTATGGCATGGGTTTTGCAAGGTGTGACAATGTTTTCATCCCAACCTTTCCATTTTCGGATAGCCATGGTGTGATGGGGTTCTTATGTTTTCATTGAGATCAATTGTCGAATGGATTTGAAGCTTAGTGAGGTGGATCTATGAATAATAGAAAACATGGATTAGTAACCATTGAACCAAGCCATGGTTTACGGTAAATCCAGATTTTGTATTGCCTCAGTGGGCGTAGGAATCCTTGACCACTTAATGGAGGGATATATAGTAAATCCTAGAGGTAGTTGCCCTTGATTAGGTGTAGGTATCATTGTCGGTGAGGGTTACGATATATGGTAAATATTAGAGTGTGGTGTCTCAGTTTAGGGCATAGTGATCCTTGAATCAGACTGTAGATTGTGATAAAACCTAAGAGACTAGGAGACAGGAAAATTTCTCATGGTGTACGTGGAGAAATCTAGTGGCATCCATACTTATTTTTGCCTAGTGATCCAGTAGATAAAGCTTGTTATTACATGTTCATTGTGTTGGCCTAGTGATCCACTGTGGATTGCGGTAAATCCTAGTTTCTATTGATGAGGGTGAGGTGGTTTGGCGTCGAGATGTCTTGGTTGCTTCTTTTGGTCTGCGTCCCACATTCATGCTTGGAATATGGCATGGGGGTGAATCGTTGAAGAGATAATTGTCTTAGCCATTCTGTGGTCAGGTGGAACATGGTAGACCCATCTCGGGTTGGCTTTTGCATTCATTAATAAGAGGTTATTTCCTTGATATCCTATGTGTAAATGTATTGGTTTATATGTGGATTCTATGGCTGATGTATCCTTAATATTTATATTGTTAATATGATGGTTATAAGCATGTTTTATTATAGTTATGATGTATGTCTTTCCTCATCTTTTGATTTGAAAATGAATGAATAATGTACATATGACCTAATAGATGATAATGCAGCTAATGTTATAAAGGATTCATGCTTCTTAACGATTGTTAGGTAAGTATGAGACCCCTATGCTCATATCTATTGTTTACACTTGTAGATTACATATTTGTGACATGTTTGACGAAATGCCTGTCATGGCTAGTAGGAGTCCAGTCTAGACCTTGTCATTGTTTTTGCAAATGCATCATTGTTATGTTGTGTAAACTCATTTCTAAAAGTGTCATTGAGTTTTGGGCAGTGACTTGGGCTCTGGGCCTAAAAAAGTGGCACAAATCCTAGAGATGCAGGCACAGGTTTGAGGGAAAAAGTCCTTAGATGCATTCATACCCATGTTGTGGGAGCATTCAGATCCTCCTGGATACATGCATACCCATATGAAGGGAGTATCCAAGGGTTCATTGGTCTAAAATGTAAGTTGGTCTCAAGGGCTGGTTACTTGAATGGTTGGGTTAGCTCCTGGGAGTCTTGTTACTGGTTTGGAAGGTCTATATGGTGTGGTTCTGTTGATTCCATTTCCTGAAGGTCGCCTAGGAGGTTGAATCCTATCATAGTATCCTCTCATCACATGTTTATCCCGGTTGGATGGTTACTTAGGTAGATGTGGGAGGAGGGTGTTATAGAGTGGTATCAGAGCATGGTTCACCCCTTGGACTGGCTAGGCAGTGTATGCTAGTCATGGATTCATGACGATTGCATGTGTGTTAATCATCCTTGTGGCCTATCTCCTTTTTGCATATGCATGGTGTTGGTCATGGTTGTAGTGGTGTGACCATGTGAAACATAATGTTGTTGTTGTGAAGTTTGTCATCGTGATTATATGATTGGTTACATGTTGTTTATCCTTGCGTATTGTCTTCGTACATTGATATGGGTGTTGTTGTCATGCATGAGGTCATGGTATGGGTAGTTGATATGGCCATGCGTTGATTACTACATTCTCGCTAGAATGATGGTTATATAATTATATGATTATGTATTAAATTCATATATGTTATCATGATTATGTTATACATGTACTACGCTGATTGGTATATCTTGCAGTGATCCGTTAATGAAAAAGGTATTATAGACTATGTGTGAGTTTTCTTATGTTACTTAGTGCAATGGATAAAAAAGAGTGCAAATAACATAAACACATAAACAATTTGAAAACACATTCAAACACATCAACACAACCAAATTTAATAAAGGAGTTCACCAGAATTTTTGGCTACGTCTCCTGGTCCTTTCGCTTCCAGTGTTCACCTCTTTATTTTGTCTTCAAATTGTTGTTACAGGTATGAGCTCAAAAACCAAGTCTCAAATAAGAAAATGAACATCACCACTGTGTTCAGCTCGAGATTTCGAGTCAAATGAGTATAAACTTGACCATATTTGGCCACTGTGACCTCCAGACTCCTTGGAATGGTCCAAAACCATAATCGTTCATTATCTTTCGGTGATATGGTATTAATATACCACATGCAGTTGCAATTTGTGGTGAATGTGGGATAATGTGATAACATAAAATTAGAGGACTAGCAGTCATGGGGTTGACCTTGATGTCCAGCCTTTTTCTGGCGGAAATCCCGACACCAAAATAAATACAAGTTTATCATATCCTCCAAGGGTTATCGTGTCGTCCACTTGCCAACTAGCCTAGACGATCTCCACCATCGATGTGACCCGTCCAATCAAATGGTTATCGTGTAATGTTACATGAAATCTTGCACGACCGATATCAGACCGAGAGCATGTGAGAAAAGTGGTTTTCTTGTGCTACGTGTCACATGCTAAGGTTAATCATGTGAATTTTTGAAAAACTGTTTACCACCTTTGGGGCGCGCGAGATACCACTTCCCATTTTCCTGTTGGAACTCAAAGAAGTTAAACTTCTTTTTCATAACCACATCACATCCGTTTAGAATGTTAACCTGCTTTCATGTTCTGACGCGATATGCGTCAATATCCTCTAATCGGATGATCACCACTTCTCTGTGATTTCTGTCAATTTTAGCAGTCTACCAAATTTCTTTCTCATCCGCCACATTGGGATTTCATGCCAACATTGGGCAAATTTGGGCTGCCATGTGTAATCACCAAATTGATGCATGTGAAACAATCACAAATTTCCATGTCACCTTCTCTGCTGACATCATCTAGAACTCATTCTTGGGTTACAACATGTCCCGATGATGTAGGCATTGACTATTGACCGCTGACTATTGACTTGGTTCCACTTTCATCTGCATTTGAAGACTTTGATCTGGAGGAAAAACTGAATCCATTTTGGATCACTCCTCCCCACTAGAATATTTTGGTCCACGAAAAGTTGGTTTTAGCTGTCGAGCAAGTGAGGATAAAGTTCCCTCACTTTTCCAATCTCTATCTATCGTGCTTTACTTTGATTTGTACCTTTGATTCCAACTCGAAGATACTCAACATTTTCCCGTCGCAAAGTCTTTATCGTCCTGTTAAGAATTGTGTCCTCCTATAGCTCATTGAGATACTTGGGTAAAAGATCTTCAATGGAAGGTAGCTAACCTTGCTCTTAGGGATCTTTAATCAATGAAGGTTCATACAACCATAATTTTTCAATATTTATGATGGAATAGATCTGCATATAAGCTAGTAGATCTAAGCGGAAAGCATTTTCACCAATTTTGTCAAGTATTTTGAAAGGAACATATCTAATTGGTTTTAAATTCTTACCTCCCCCTTGCAGTCTTTATTTGCTGATGTAAAACCAGACTTGATCACCAACTTCAAAACTATGCTCAACTCGATGCTTATCATGTCGCGTCTTATACTTTGCTTGGCTTCTTTCTAGCTATTCATATATTCCCTAGTGAATTTCTTGGATTTGTTCAATGAACATGGTTGCTTTGTCCACATCATTGTGTCCATCAACTACTATGTCTTTACCAAAGATAAAATCCAAGGGAGACTTTGGTATAAAACGAAAACAAGTCTCAAAAGAAGATCTATTAGTAGAAGAATGTTTTGCACGGTTGTAAGCATGCTGCACATAACACAAATGCTCATCCCAAAGTTTGGGATGCTTGATGCAATATCCTCGAAGCAACTATATTACTGTCCTATTGACCACTTCTGTTTGACCATCTGTTTGCGGATGAAATGTCGCATTCTTCTCAATTTTGTGTCCATTAACTCCCATAGACTTGACCAAAATTTCCTAGAAAATTGAGAATCTTGATCGGATACAATAGAAGTGGGTAACCCAAAATGAACCCATACATTTTGAAAGAACAACTTTTCAATTTGTTCAGCTATGACCTGTTTCTTACATGGTGCCAAAATACACATCTTACTGAACCTATCCACACCTACATACAAATAATCATGACTCTTTCTAGACTTTGGCAATCACCCAACAAAATCCATGGAAACACTTTCCCAAGGATGAGAAGGAATTGGAAGTGGAGTATAAAAGGCTAATTTTCTATTACTTGGCTTTCTTGTAGCACACATAGTACATCCTTTAATATATATAGAAACTGTCACATTCATTCGTTGCCAATAGCGGAATCATTGTAGTTGTGCAATTGTTTTACTTACACCAAAATGACCTGATATGAGAGAAGTATGTGCTTCTCGAATCATATTACACGTTTCAATTTGTGGAATGCATAACTTTCCCGAATGATATAAGAGTTTGTCCTTTATAAAATAATCCAATTCTTCTACCTACTTGCCATGACTTAAAGTTGCATATACATCCTTAAAATTTGTGTCTTGAGCATATTGTTCAATGTAACTTTCATGAATTACCGAATTATGCTTAAGTATTGTGGATGCATTTATAATTGGTCTTGATAACATGTCTACAACCTTATTATGTATGCCCTTCTTATATCTGATGACAAGATGAAATTACTGTAGGAAACCCATCCACCTATAATGTCGTGACTGTTGCAATTTAGTTTGCAAGTGTAACTATTAAAGTGGTTGATGATCTGTATTTATGATTGTTTCTTTACCCATTATGTAATGTTTCCACTTTTTAACACTCTGAACTAATGCATATAATTCCTTATCATATGTAGGATAGTTAACTATTATTGATGTGAATGTCTTAGAATGAAATCATATAGGCCTTTTGTGCTGCATCAACACTGCCCCCATGGCATATTCACTTGCATATGTTTCAGTCTCAAATGGATGGTGAAGATCAAGTAGTGCTACTACTGGCTTTGTACTGATCCTTTCTTTCAATGTGTCAAAGGCTTTCTGCTATTTGCCTCCCCAATAAAGCACCTATTTCACACTTTTCAAAGCATGTAAAAGAGCTGCAATCAAAGAAAAGTTAGCAATAAACTTTCTCCAATACTATGTTGCCCCTAAAAAACTTCTAACTTTTGTAGCAATATTGGGCTTAGGCCAATTTACAATGACTTTGACCTTAGAGGGATCTATCTTCAATTCACCACCCCCTACAATATAACCCAAATAATTAAAAAAATGTTCTGCCAAATTCACATTTTGACAGTTTTACATAGAGATTTTCTCTTTTCAAAACATCTAAAAACTTCTTTACATGCTTTACATGTTCATCCCACGTTCTACTAAAAACAAGAATATCATCTAAATAGACTATTACAAAATCATCAATGAATGGTCTAAATACATCATTCATGACTCACATGAATGTAGCTAGAGCGTTAGGTAAGCCAAAAGGCATAACCATCCATTCATAGAGTCCTTGCTTCTTTTTGAAAGCAGTCTTCCATACATCCTGTTCTGCAACTTTGTTCTAATGGTATCCGCTTTGCAAGTCCAATTTAGAGAAGTAAACTGCATCTTTTAACTAATCTAACAAATCATCAATATGAAGAACAGGATAATGATTCTTTATTGTGATTTTATTTAATGCTCTAGAATCAATGCACATTCTCAATGAACCATCTTTCTTTCGCACTAACACAATAGGTGATTTGCATGGTGATGTGCTTGGTCGAATAAACCCTTGATCGAGCAACTCCTATACCTGCTTCTTTATCTCTGCATTCTCTAGAGCTAATAACCTATACATTCCAAGGTTAGGTAGTGGAGCATCTTGCTGCAAATAAATCTCATGTTCTATCTCTCGCTTGGTTGGAATCCCTTTAGGCTCTTGAAACATAATATCATAATCAGAAACAACCTTAACTAGATCTGCTTTCTATTTAGGATTACAACCTTGGAATGCATCATATTTATGAATATCCTTTGCTTTTACAATCATAAGTAAAAAAATTTTACTTGAATTTATAATTCTTTTCATCTGTCATGAATTTATGAGAGAGAAATTATCTTTGAGTTTATGAGCCCTTACAATATATTCAGTTCCATCCTTAGTGAGTTGATACTTATTTTCAGTTCAATAGAAGATAGCATTTCTATCGTACAAGTATGGACTTCTTAATATAATTCCACATATGTCCAATTAGACTATGTCTAACTCAACCTCATCTACAAACTTTGACGCAATACCAAAACGAGGTTTACATTATTTCGTAACTTGTAGCTTAGTTTTATCATACACCCAACCTAATGGATATGGATTTTTATGAAGTTTTGTTTCTAGACCCAATTCTTTACAATTTCTTCAGAAATCAAATTAACTTGTGACCCACTATCAAATAATGTATCAATTTTAGTATGCTTGGAAATGACTCTAATTTGAAATAGCTCATTTCTTTTCCTCTCATCATTATCATTATCAATAGAATGTGAAGAAGTACTTGTAGATGCTTTAGAATCTTTACCTTTCATACCTGTAGCTGTAACCATTGTCTCGTCACTTGAATCTGACCCCAAGTCCTTTTGAATAGAAGCAACATTCTATTGCTTTTTACTCCCGAACTTCTTAGGCTTCAATTCCAGATGTAATGACCATTAGTTTTCCTCATCCTATCCTTCCTTCTTACAATGAGTGCATGAAGGTTTATCCTTCTTCACTGTGTTTGTTTTGTTCTCCTTCCATTTAAGTTTCTTCTTGCCTTTATTCTTGCTTTCAATAGGTTTGGATGATTTCCCAACATCTTGGGTTACATTTTTACCTCTAGCTTCTAGATGAGTTGCTTGAACTGATACATCATCTAAGATAGTTGGATTAAACATAAGTAAGGTATGCCTCAAATAACTATGAAGACCACCTATGTATTTCAACAATGTCTCTGGTGAGTCTAATGATATTCATAATGTTAAAGCTCTCTTATGGAATTCCTGAGTATAAATTTGAACACTTTGACCTTTTAATTGACGTAGTGTTTGCCAACTCATCATTTCTTTTTGCATATAAACCAAAGGATAAAATTGGTTTCTAATGGCATAAACAAATTCATTCGAAGTTGAAATTATTTTACCATGCTTTTGGAGATCTCCTTGTGTCTTGCCTTCCCACCATACAAGTGCAGTTCCTCCAAGTCAAAGGCTAGAAAGATGGATCTTCTTCCTTTCTGAAACAACTTTCTGCACCCTGCAACATACTTCAATTTGTATCATCCAATTATCAAGATTTTTAGCGTTAATTTCTCCATCATAAATTGGAAAATCAAATTTTACATCTAATTTGATCAAAGAGGATTTCTTCTTTTTCTTTTTAGAAGAACTAGTTTTATGAGAAGAAGATGATGATGACTATGATGGTTGTTGAGCTCGAAAACTACCCTTTCCTTAACAACTTTTCTCATCCATTCTTCTTTCCTTTTCCATGAAAAATGCATCCTTATCATCAATCACCATTAGACATTGCCTCAAGGAGAACATTTTAATGATTTACATGTTATACTTTTAATTTTGTTGTTTGAATAAGTTTTTTCCTTTTAGCTACAGAACGTAGCCACATTCTGCAGCTAATCAGCTGTTCCGCGGCTCTTTCCATGCTTTTATAGGTTCCAGGTGTCAAGAGGGAAAAATGACTACAGGGCAGCTTGGAAAACATCAAGCATGGATTGTGTCCTATTCACTTGGCCCGGGTTGACAAGGAAGACTCTGATCAAAGGGAAGTCAAACATGGAAACCTAAGGTAAACAAGACTCTGTTTTGTACATGTTTCTCAGTGATGGGATCGGAAGTAGTTTCCTGAGGCCATGGACTTCATCGGCCACTTGTGTAAATTGAAGCGAACAGCCATTACCTTAGATTTATGTCTCCAACAACTAAGGAAGAGGATTCCATGTATTTGCCTACCTACGTGTTTTGTTGTAGCTTATTTTTCTCCTTAAAACAATTGTATAATTTCTCTATAAATACTTATGTGAAGAACGCAGAACTAGTTCAATATTTCTCATGTGTTAAGTTCAGATTACTACTTTGTAATTTTGAGAACTCATTCTCTGTTTTTAATATGAAGACTGTGTGTTTCATGGATACTTGAAAGCCATTTGTTGGAGTGTTGATTAAGTACCTTTAACCTGAGCAGTTGCAGAGGGCCCATGCACTGGCTAAGGTTACATTTCATTTTTGTTTTTTCTTTCATAGTTGAACTGTAAATTCACTGTGTTTTTTCCATGATGTTTATAACCATTTGCTAACCCTGTTCATAATGCAGTTTTCACTATTTTCCTAGTAACGCAGAACAACTTATTTGAGTACAGAATAGTCTTTTGGTTTAATTTCTTTTCAGTTCTTCATCAGTAGTTTGAAGTTAAGTTCAATAGTGTAGAGTAATTATTTCATTTGTTGTCATTAGTCTTTTAGTTCTTAGTTAAAACTGATCAGTGCCATTTTTGTCTTGTCATTTCATTACTAGTTTAGTGACTCATATTGTAAGTGAATATTTCTAAAAAGCCCTTTTGGTTTATGGTTCATCTTAAACCAAGTGGTTGGATATTTCATTTATGTAATGAGTCTTTGTATGCACTTTTGTATTTTTTTTTTCTTAGAACAATAAAGTATGGAGTTCCTCAAAATGTTATCACAAAGAGGTTGTTCTCTAAAATTGTGTGGCAGAGTGACAAAACACTTCATTTAGTTTCCATAGTTGCAATTTCATTTTCAGTCTTAGCATTTCATTTAGCTTTGTTGCAATTTCATTTTCAGTTTTTCATTAAGTTTTGATTCTGCCATAGACTAATCAGTAGTTGTAATCTCACTTTTAGTATTTCATTTCATTTTTGTTTTCATAATAGATGGTTGCAATTTCACTTTTAAGTTCTTTTAGTTCATGATTTGGAACAATAATAAGAGTAGGAATAGAAACTCTGTTTTCATTTTCTTGGTTAAACTTTACTTCCAAATCTGGCTTAAAGCACTTTTAGTCCTCATTTCATTTCTATAGATTCTTAGCAGCAATAGATTCAAGATTTTGTTAAAGTACATTGCAAAACAATAGGAATTAAAGGATCAAACCCCCAAAACAACATAAAACTCAAAAACAATGAGGTAAGAAGGGTTATCTAGCACATATAGTGCACTACACTTCATCAGTTTACGATACCCGGATTGATAATTTATGTAGAGAAATTTAGGATGCTAAACGAGCAAACATTTTGGCGCCATTTCCAGGGAAGTGTAACTAGGTAGCCTTATCTCTTACATTCATAAAAAAAAACAAAAACAACAAAACAAAACAATGACATGCATAGAGAGAAAGACTCTAGGGGTAGATTTATAGCTAGGGGTAGAAGTTCGATTCCTACAACTCCACCTACTCCACCAAGAGTTAGAAAAGACACACCTCCATCCCAGAATAATACTTCCAACCATAGGATTCCTGGAATTCAAGGGGCAAAATGTCAATCAAAAGATTCTCCTATATCATCTACCAAAACAATCCTAGGAGAGAAAATTTTTGAAACTCTAACAACAGGGATAACCTTTTTCATCTCCACAGGGGAGCCTATTGTAGTTGAAGAATTAGGAATACCTGGTGAGGAAGAAAAAGTAGAAACTCTCTCTCATAGTCCATTAATAGAAGAACCAGAGGAAGAGGGAATAAACTTGCAGGTTGAGCCCTATAATGACTCTGAAGAAACTATAATGGCAGAAGAAGAACAAGATGGATAATTCTCACTATTTGGAGGAGGGCTGGAGGGAGACGTAGAGGAAATAATGGAGGAGGTAGAGGTAATAATGGAGGAGGTAAAGGAAATAGGGAAGTATATAACTCATTTGGATTCCCTATAGTGGATGAGAAAACACATACCATAATGAAAAACATCTCACCATCTATCCTCCAAAACATTTATGGGTTGAGAAGTGAGGATCCTGAAACATTTTTGTTTGAGTTTGAAGTCTTATGTAGAACCTATGACTATCTAGAAGACTCTCAAAAACTCAAATTGTTCCCCTTAACACTAAAAGGGTCTACTTTGAAATCATTCATGGGGTTAGTCACTCAATCCATTAGAACATGGAATGACATGAAATAGGGATTTTTGGATAGATACTTGGATTATTGTATGCCTACCAACCATAAATATGAGGTGTTCAAAATGATGCAAAAAGAGGATGAAAACTTATAGGATTTGCTTGAGAGATTCAACTATAATTTGAAAAGAGCAAAGATTAACAATTTAGATGAAGAAACTTTGAAAGCTCTTTTGTTAAAGGCCATTAGAGATGAATAGATAGATATCCTTAACATGATGGGGAAGGGAGATATCCCTCAACATCCATTGAGTGACATAGCAGAACTATGTGTTCATCTCTCAAGAGGGAAATCTAAAATCGGGAAAGGGCCGAGAGATCCTTCTCTTATTAGAGCAAAAAAATCTACAACTGGATCTGTAAGTAGGGAAGAAATTAGAAATATGCTTGATGAGTTCAAAACTGACATTCTACGAAGCCTTAATGAGAAACTAGACACCCTTAAAATTCAAAACAAGCAGAAAACAAAGTCTGATGCTTTAGCCATTTTTTGTCCAAAATGCAGAAAGAAACATGCTCTAAGGGAATGCCCTTTAGATGCAAAAATTGTAGAAACTTGTATAATTTGTTTAGAAAGTCATGCAACCAAGGATTGTCCTTCAATCGCAGGTCTTAAGGCTATCATTCAAGAGGAAATAGTCCCAAATCCTGTAGAATCTCTTTGTTTTGTTGCAAGAAGACCTCGGTAGGGACCACAAAATCAAGGATTTAACAATCTGATGTATCTTCAACCCCCACCAAACTAGAATTCTTAGCAACAACCTTGGCCTCAACCTCAATCTGAGTATCAATCTCAACCGTGGGCACAAGGGGTACAAAATCCTTATGGGAGATTTTCCCAATATTACCAATATCCTCAATCTTATCAGAATTATCCTCCCCCACAAAATCATCCACAACTTCCAAATCAAAACCCTCAACTTTCATTGTCGTTTCCACAACAACCTCCACAACAAAGTAAAAATCCTCAACTCTTACTACCATTTCAACAGAAACCAAATCAGCTACATGCCCAACCATTTCCAAAACCCAATAATAAAAAACATCAGAATGCTTACATGGTAGAAGGACAAAAATTTCTAACTTACATGGTTACTCCTCTAGATCTTAATGATGTTCAACTTAGATCTGGTAGGATATTAGAAATGGAAAAACCTTCTATAGTTATTCAAGAACAAGACACTTCTGTGGAGGATTCTCTAAAAGTCAATAAAATTTTTGAGGGAACATCCCTCCAAAACCAAAACATTGAAAAAGAAAAACAAAAAGAATCAACAAACACAACTCCTATTATTGAGCAACTAGCATCTACATCTACACCTCCTTTTCCTGAGAGATTACAAATTGATAGAGAGGTAGAAAAACAGACCTTGTTGCCTAATTATTATTTTCTAGATGAATTGAAGAATGTTTGTATCAAAATTCCTTTGTTACAAGCCATTAGAGAAATTCCAATTCTAGCCAAGGCAATAAAGGAGTTGAGCATCAAAAGACCAGGAAGAAAACCAAGAGAAACAAAAAGAATTCACCTGGTAGGAAAGATAGCAGAAATCATGATGGGAAAGAGTGCCATGCAGAAATATGTGGATCCATGAAGTCCAATTTTCAAGATACATATAAATGGAATTGAAATTCCAAATACATTGATTGGCTTAGGGGCAGTCATAAACATTATGAGTAGACAAACTATGGAGCAGCTTAAACTTCCTAACCTTCTTTACACACCGACCTTACTGCAACTTGTAGATAGATCAGTAATCAAACCAGATGGTGTGCTAGAAGATATTTCAGTGTCCTCAGATTCTCGGGAGTATCCCGTTGATTTCATGATTTTAACTCCCAAGAATAATCTAGGAGGACACCCACTCATATTAGGAAGACTTTGGCTGGCCACAACTGATGCTTTTATTAGTTGTATATTTGGTGACATGTATATTTCTGATGGTAATTCAACAAAGAAATTTACCTTGTCTCCCCCAGCAAAAGAAATAATAGAAATAGATGACAAGGAAAGGATTAATGATGAAGATGATATTCAGCCTCTCTTTACTATGTCAGAAATTAATGAAGATGGTCAAATTATTAACACATTGGAAAATTTTGAAACATCTTCAGAATATGATCATGCACAATTTCAAGAAAAATCTAATGTTGAATACTTGTCATCTAGGCAGACGTCTCTCTATTCTATGGAATAGTTTGGTAGCTCTACAATTGAAATTTTTCCAGGTAGGACATTGAACATAAACAAAAACTTGGAGAAACTACAACAAGAAGAGCTAACCAAAATATTACAAAAACATTCTGCTGCATTTGCATGGGAATACACTAACATGAAAGGTATTAATCCTAAAACTTGTATCCATCATATCTATATTGAGGAAAACAATATACTAATCAAACAACCTCAAAGAAGAATGAATCCAAAGCTTAGGGAAATTTTGAAAGAAGAGCTCCAAAAATTACTCAATGCAAACCTCATTTACCCAATTTTAGATAGCCAATGGGTTTCTCCTTTGGTAATTGTGCCTAAAAATAATGGTAAATGGAGGGTGTGCATTGATTACTGAGAATTGAATAAAGAAACCTTGAAAGATCACTTTCCTTTGCCCTTTATAGATAAAGTGTTAGATAATTTAGCAGGTAAAAAGTATTTCTCATTCTTGGATGGTTTTAGTGGTTATAATCAAATTCAGGTAGCACCTGAGGATCAGGATAAAGCCACATTTACTTTTCTATGGGGAACTTTTTCCTACCGAGTGCTTCGTTTTGGGTTATGTAATGCACCTACAACATTCCAAAGAGCAGTACCAGGAATTTTTTCTGATCTAATACATGATTGTGTAGAGGTATATATGGATGATTTTACAGTCTATGGTAACACATTTGAAGAAGATTTGGAGAATTTGGAAAAATTCCTTAAAATATGTAAAGAAACAAGCCTTTCACTAAGCCATGAAAAATTCTTTATGATGTTTACATAAGGTATTGTTTTAGGACATCACATTTCGGGGGAAGGGATTAAAGTTGACAAGTCTAAAGTTGAAGTTATCTCTAAGTTGTCAATTCCAAATTGCCAAAAGGATGTTAGAATTTTTCTAGGATTTACAGGATATTATAGTAGATTTATAGAAAACTTCACTAAAATAGCATCTCCACTCTTCAAATTGCTTACAAAATATTGTGAATTCAAGTGGAATCCTGATTGCCAACTAGCATTTGAAACCTTGAAAGAAAAAATATCTAAAGCACCTATCTTAAGAGGACCAAATTGGAAACTTCCTTTCCATATTTCTACAGATTCTTCAGATACAACTCTAGGAGTTGTATTGGGACAAAAACATTTGATTCCTTATGCCATTTACTATACAAGAAAAAATTTGACTCCCACTGAGTTGAATTATACTGTGACTGAAAAAGAATTTTTAGTTGTTGTTCATGCAATTAACAAGTTCAGACACTATATAACAGGCTATGAAACCTTTTTTCATTCAGATCACTCTGAAATTAGATATTTGATGAATAAACCTACTACTAATGGCAGAGTTACAATATGGCTTTTACTTTTGCAAGAATTCAACATTACTGTGCTAGATAGACCTAGAAAACAAAACACAGTTGCTGATTTCTTGTCTAGGATTCATAATATCAAAGATGGCTCTCCAGTTGAAGATAAGTTTCCTGATGAATATCTCTTTGCAGTAAGTACTCAAACTCCTTGGTTTTCAGATCTTGCTAATTACTTGGTTACATGGAAGTTACCTTCACATTTGTTTCCTAGAGAGAAAAGAAAGATTATTCAAGAAAGTGCAATATATTCATGGATCACTAACGAATTGTATAAAACAGGGCCAGATATTATGATCAGAAGGTGTGTCAGGGAAGATGAGATTCCTGATATTCTCAAAGCATGTCATGATGAGCTGTGTGCTGGACACTTTTCTGACAAAAGGATAGCCTATGGAATCCTTTCTTTAGGATATTATTGGCCATCCATCTTCAAAGATGCTAAAGAATATGTCAGAAGGTGCGACAGCTGCCAAAGGGTAGGGAAACCTACTCCCTCAAATGAAATGCCCTTACAAACTCAGGTACTTATCTAACCCTTTGAAAAGTGGGCTTTAGACTTTATTGGACCAATTAATCCTCCATCTAAGCAAAAAAAGTATATATTGGTATGCACTGATTATGTCACCAAATGGGTAAAGGCCAAAGCATTAATTTTTGCTAACGAAAAATCTATAGTTAGTTTTCTTTTTCAGGATATCTTTATTTGCTTTGGTGTTCCAAGAGAAATTGTGACAGATCAAGGATCTAAATTCACATCCAACATGATGGAGAATCTTATGGAAGAGTACAAGATCAAGCATAGGAAATCTACTCCTTATCATCCACAAGCAAATGGTCAAGTGGAGTCTACAAATAAAGTGATTGAAGGGATCCTCACCAAGACTGTGCATCTACATTGAAGAGAATGGGCAGAAAAGCTTCCTAAAGCCTTATGGGTTTATAGAACTACATGTAGGAACACAACGGGACATACACCCTATGAACTTGTTTATGGGAAGCAAGTCCTGTTCCCCACAGAGTTCCAAGTCAAAACTTTAAAGATGGCAGTCTAGTTGGGGATGGATTTATCAGAAGCTCAAAAGCATAAACTGGAGCAATTGAATGAACTTGATGAAATCAGACAAGATTTTGTTCAAAGAACTGGTCTAGTTCAGCAATAGAGGGCTAAATGGCATGAAAAATACATCAAGGACAAGAGGTTTCAAGAGGGAGATTGGACACTGTTATTTGCTTCAAAGTTTAAAGATTTTCAAGGGCAGTTTCAAACTCACTAGCTTAGGCCATATGAGATTGAAAAAGCTTTCAGTAATGGGGCAGTAATGATTAGAACAATAGATGAAAGTCAAACTCCTCTCCTTGTGAATGGTCATAGATTGAAAATTTATCCAAAACCAATCTCAAAGGAAGAGTTCATCAAGATCTTTCAGAACAATTTTGAAATGAAGTTGGTGAAGAAGAATCCTTCTTCTCCACCAACTTAGTCTTTGTTTTTCCTATCTAAAAAAAAAATGTATAAGGTTGAAAACCAATCATTGATTGGCATGCTTATACAGAAAATACAGGGTGAAAATCAAAATCTTCTGACATCCTATATTTTCCATTTCCCTTTTTTGAAAAAAATGGTGACTCACTTTGCATTTTGCAAGAATTCATTGTTTCATCTCATTTCACTTTGTTTTACTTTTACAATTTCACTTCACTCCACTGCCATATTTCACCAATAAATTTTTCCTTTTCCAAGCATTTCTTTCATCTCCATTTTCATTTATCATCTTGTCATATTTTCACTCACACAACCATCTCCATTTCATTCATTCATAAGTCATAATTTACTCTTTGTTTTACATTCTACAGTTGTTTCCACGTTCTACAACTGACTCCATTCCGTACTTGATCTTGTTCTATAGATAATATGATTCTACAACAATAGTTTGATTATTAGTCCAAGCACAAAGAGGCCAGTTCATAATAAAATGTTATATGCAGGTAATTGAAGAGAAAACAACTTTGAAGACCAATCATGCCTAAAGCACCTGTGGAAGCAAACATCAAGATATTACTAAGCAGAAGGTAAGGTTCCAAAGGTAAGACCAAAAACTTATTTCAAAAGCAATACAAAAACATAAGTTTGTATAACTTGTATGATCATACGTCTCCTTGATTAATCATTATGAAATTTGACTACCAAGAATACTCCGCCATACCTTCCATATTCAATGCCAAACATTCCAATGATGCCTTCATAACTAATCTCCGTTTTTAACTCCATGACTTGTACTTAACCGGACTTCCATAGCCACACCTATTAACGGTTAGATTAATGACATGACCTATCTATGCACGACTCTTCAAACCTTGATTGTTCATTTATTACACTAAGTTCTTCTCACATACTTCCGCAACCTCTTTTTGCATATAGTCACTCTGTTTTCGTATTCTTTGTGTATAACAGTCACTCTGTTCACACAGTTTACGTGTATAACTACTCTATTTTCATATATTTCATATATACAGTCGTTTTATTCACAGTCATCCTGCTTCCATATAGGTTGTTCATTTCCATATCCATAATTGTTCTATTTCTATCCACCCAGTTGCTCCATTTTCATATACCTAGTCCTCTTTACCCAGTGACTCCATCTCTTAGATAGTGAAGGGAATTTTGAAGAGTAGTTGAGAACAGAGGTGATGGGACTCATTGTTAGAACTGAACCCATAGGGGTGAAGTACATGGAGGGTTATCCTCAGCTGAAAGGAATGTTACAAAAGGATGGTTGGTTGCATTTTGTTGAAAAAATCAATGGTTACCATAAAGAAATCACCAAATCCTTTGCCAGGTCATTTGATGGAATGGACGTGGAAATAGGTGACATCAAATTTGCAGTTACCGAGTCTTTTATTGCTGAAGCAACAGAACTCCCAAGGCTAGGAGAAAGGTGGTTCAAGAACAAAGAGTTTCATTATGAATCCTGGAAGGTCATTCTCAAAAATCCAGGTATGGACACTTCAGTTTTTAGAATAGGGATTCCAATCTCTGCACTTAAAAACAATTGAAGTAGCATTTTGTTAATTTTACAAAAGTTTATTACATGCGAAGGGAGGTTTGGTTCTATGTATGTATATCACATACGACTGTTAATGAATTTCCTAGAAGATGGAACCCTCAATCTACCATTTTTCCTGTTGAATAGTTTGAGAAGAATGGCAACTAATGTTCAGAAGAAAGTTGAGTCAATAGAAACCACTCTATATCACCGTGGACTAGTGAAGATTTTGGTTGAATTTCATTTGAGAAGTGTAGGGGACACATGGGAGGAATTTTTGGCAAGAAAATTCTTCCAAGATGCTCCAGAATTTTCTAAGGGAATTCCTGTAAAAAGAAGTAGGAGAAGGAAGACCAGCGTCACCATTCAAAACACCCTTGAAACTTCAACACAGAAAAATGATGAAGAAGAGGCAATCTCTGAGAAATTAACAGAGATCAGAAAGCAAACTAAGCAAAGGAGAAAAATTAAATAAAAGGTTGAAAAAGTCCACAAGGATATTCTTGAACCTTCATCACCTAAGGAGGATGAAAAACTACTTTCCGAGAAACTATTCAAAACTAGGGATCAGCTCAAGAAAGATAAGGAGAAAGGAAAAAGGAAACAAGTTATAGAGGAAGAAATAATAGGCTCCCAAAGTTTGAGGAGGAGTTCTAGACTCAAGGGCAAAGTGAAGAAAGAACAACAAAAATAGACCCAGTTCATAGATTTAGAAGGAGAAACTCTAACTTAGTCCCCTGAAAATATTCCATATGAGCAAAGCCCACAGAACTCTCCTCCACAAAAATATGAGAGCAGCCCAAGAAGAGCCTCTCCTAGTATTGATCCAATCCAACAACAAATTTATGACTACATAGATTCATTGGAGAAAAAGAGTACATCAGTAAACCTAGAGACTTCAGCTAAACCAGAGCAGCCTGCCACCTCACAAGAAACTTTAACTAGTTCCCTTAAACAGGAGATTTTTGAGCTAGAAGTTCTAAATAGGCACATCCAAAGAGAAAATGAAGCCTTAAAAGAACATAACAAGTTGGATAATATTATCCATGATAACATTATGCTTCACTTGGTTTATGGCACAAGAAGAACAGAAAACTAAAAAGGAAGAATAAGAAGCTAAACAAGGCACTTATTAATCTCAAGTACAGATTTCTCATGAGGAAGCCAAGGATGGCAGTTGGTGCAAAGAAAGGCAAGAAGAGGAAGTTGGATGTTTTGGTTGAAGAATTAGAGCAAATGTAGTAGAAGGAGGAAGTTCACAATTTTGATTGCATGGGGACATGCAATAGTCTTGCAGTGGGGGTATGTTGAGCTCCAAACCTTCCCTTTCCTTAACAACTTTTCTCATCCATTCTTCTTTTCTTTTCCATGAAAAATGCATCCTTATCATCAATCACCATTATACATTGCCTCAAGAAGAACATTTTAATGATTTATATGTTATAATTTTATGTTTGCTGTTTGAATAAGTTTTTTCCTTTTAGCTATAGAACACAACCACATTCTGCTACTAATCGGCTGTTCCACAGCTATTTCCACACTTTTACACATTCCAGGTGTCAAGAGGGAAAAATGATAACATGGGCAGCTTGGAAAACATCAATGCATGGATTGTGTCCTATTCACTTGGCCCAGGTCGACAAGGGAGACTCCGGTCAAAGGGAAGTCAAACATGGAAACCTAAGGCAAACAAGACTCTTTTTTGTACACGTTTCTTAGTGATGGGATTTGAAGCAATTTCTTGAGGCCACAAACTTCATTAGCCACTTGTGCAAACTAAATCCAACAGTCATTACCTTAGATTTATGTCTCCAACAACTAAGGAAGAGGATTATGTGTACTTGTATGCCTACGTGTTTTGCTGTAGCTTTTTTTTCTGTTTAAAACAGTTGTATAGTTTCTCTATAAATACCTGTGTGAAGAATGTAGAAACAATTTGATTTTGCTCATGTGTTAAGTTCAGATTACCGCTTTATAATTTTGAGAACTCATTCTCTATTTTTAATATGAAGATTGTGTGTTTCATGGATACCTAAAAGTCGTTTGTTGGAGTGTTGATTAAGTACCTTTAACCTAAGTAGTTGCAGAGGGACCCTGCGCTAGCTAACATTACATTTCATTTTTGTTTTGTCTTTCATAGTTGAACTGTAAATTCACTGTGTTTTTTCCATGATGTTTATAACCATTCTCTAATCCTGTTCATAATGCAGTTTTTACTATTTTCCTACTAACGTAGAACAACTTATTTCAATACAGAATAGTCTTTTGGTTTAATTTCTTTTCATTTCTTCATGAGTAGATTCAAGTTGAGTTCAGTAGTGTAGAGTAATTATTTCATTTACTGTTCATTAGTCTTTAAGTTCTTAGTTAAAACTGATCAATGCCATTTCTGTTTGTCATTTCATTACTAGCTTACTGACTCATATCATAAGTGAATATTTGTAAAAGGCCCTTATGGTTGATGGTTCATCTTAAACCAAGTGGTTCGATATCTTATTTATGTAATGAGTCTTTTTTTGCATTTTTGTATTTAGTTTTTCTTAGAACAATGAAGTATGGAGTTCCTCAAAATGTTACCACAAGGAGGTTGTTCTCCCAAACTTGTGTAGTAGAGTGACAAAGCACTTCGTTTAGTTTCCATAGTAGATTAGTTGCAATTTCATTTTTAGTCTTAGCATTTCATTTAGCTTTGTTGCAATTTCTTTTTTAGTTTTTCATTAAGTTTTGATTCTTCCATAGACTAATCAGTAGTTGTAACCTCACTTTCAGTATTTCATTTCAGTTCTGCTTTCATAATAGATGGTTGCAATTTCACTTTTAAGTCCTTTTAGTTCATGATTTGGAACAATAATAAGAGTAGGAATAGAAACTATGTTTTCATTTTCTTGGTTAAACTTTACCTCCAAATCTGGCTTAAAGCACTTTTAGTCCTCATTTCATTTCTCTAGATTCTTAGCAGTAGTAGATTCAAGATTTTGTTAAAATACATTGCAAAACATTAGGAATTAAAGGATCAAACCCCCAAAACAACAGAAAACTCAAAAACAGTGAGGTAAGAAGGGTTATCTAGCACATATAGTGCACTACACTTCATCATTTTATGATACCTAGATTCATAATTTATGTAGAGCAATTTAGGACACTAAATTGACCAAAAAATGGTGATGATGGAGGAATATTTTCCCTTGTCTGTTTATCTGGAGGAACAAAAAGAAAATGTTCCTTTGTTCCTTTGTCTAGTTTAGGTGATGAAGTGCTTTCACCTTTACCCTTTTTAAACTCATTATACATCTCTTTTACCATTGCATGTATCGTCATGAAACTATCCAAGAATTGGGATTCTGACCCAAGTGGAGTTTCATCTTCCATCCTTCTTTGTGAGAAGACCCTTCCAATTACTGGATTCACCTCAACAAGTTCACCTTCAACTTGTCTGAGGCTCAACCTAGTAAGCATTCAAATCTCCACACAAAGTTGTCAAACCTTAAAATCCTTTCCGCTCTGATACCACTTGATCTGTTAATGAAAAAGGTATTGTAGACTATGTGTGAGTTTTCCTATGTTACTTAGTGCAACGGATCGAAAATATTGTGAATAACATAAACACATAAACAATTTGAAAACACATTCAAACACATCAACATAGCCAAATTTAATAGAGTTCACCAGACTTTCTGGCTCCGTCTCCTGGTCCTTTTACCTCCAGTGCTTACCTCTTTATTTTGTCTTCAAATTGTTGTTACAGGTATGAGCTCGAAAATAGAGTCTCAAATAAGAAAATTAACATCATTAGTGTGTTCAGTTCGAGATTTCGAGTCAAACAAGTATAAAATTGACCATATTTGGCCACTGTGACCTCCAGACCCCCTGAAATGGTCCAAAACCATAATGGTTCGTTATCTTTAGGTGATATGGTATTAATATACCACGTGTAGTTGCAATCTACGGTGAATGTTGGATAATGCGATAACATAAAATTAGAGGACTAGTGGTTGTGGGGTTGACCCCGACATCTGGCATTTTTTTGATGGAAATCCTAACACCAAAATAAATACAAGTGTATCATATCGTCCAAATCTCGACCGTCGATCTGTCCCATTTGATCCAACGGCTATTGTGTTGTCCGCTCGCCAACTAGCTCGGATGATCTCCACTGTCGATTTGAACCATCCAATCGAACGACTATCATGCAATATCGTGTGAAATATTGCACTACCGATATCAGACTGAGAATGCACGAGAAAAGTGGTTTTCTCATGCTACGTGTTGCACACTAAGGTTAATCGTGTGAATTTTTGAAAAACCGTTTACCACCTTTAGGGCCTGCGAGATACCACTTCCCATTTTCTTGCTGGAACTCAAAGAAGTTAAACTTATTTTTAATAACCACATCTCATCCATTTAGAATGTTAACCTACTTGTGCGTTATGACATGATATGTGTTGATCTCCTCTGATCAAACGATCACCACTTCCCTGTGATTTTTGTCAGCTTTAGTAGTCTGCCAAATTTCTTTCTCATCCACCACATTGGGATTTCATGCCAACATTGGGCAAATTCGGGTTGCCATGTGTCAGCACTGGATTGGTCCATGTGAACCAATCACAAATTTCCATGTCACCTTCTCTGTTGACATCATCCAGAACCCGTGACTCATTCTCAGGTTGCCACATGTCCTGGTGACATAGGCATTGATTGTTGACCATTGACCTTTGACTTGGTTCCATTTTCATCTACATTTGAAGACTTTGATCCAGAGGCAAAACTGAATCCATTTTGGATCATGCAGTCCCCAAATTTTGCTAAGATACATTGGTTTATTGTTATATGTTTTAGCTAACATAGTATGCCTTACAGGAAAGAGATCAAAATGACTAGCAAGATGGTAGACTACAAAGATTCTCCCTATGAATTAGATGAATAATGCGGTGTTGGGCACTCTTCTGATTTAGCAGAAAAATTTAGAAGCTTGAAGGAAGAAATAAGGAGTTTTAAGGCGGACAATGACAAAATGATGCAGGCACAAGAGAAAAAAGCATAGGTTAATGCGATACTCCTTCAGATTTTGTCAGAATTGCAACTAAGGGGGCCACTTCAGATCAACAATGGACAAGAGGATAGAACTAATGAAGCATCTGGAAATAGGTCTTGTGGTGAGTATAGGTCAGATAGAGTTGACACAGGTAGAGATGGCAGATTGTTGGATATTTTGGATAGAAGAGTTAATGGAGATAGGTATTATACTAGTTCTTCCAAGCATCAATATCGTCATCGTTATCACCCTTACAGAAGGAGTGATAGGGGATAATTGTCACATGAGTTTAAGAAAGAAAAGCCACCTAATTTTGATTGAGACTTGAAGAAACCAGAAGATGTAGTGGCATGGATAATTGGGATGAGAAAGTTATTTGAGTTGTAACAGTCTATAGAAAACATGAAGGCCATAATTGTTATCTTCAGCTTGAAAGGTAAAGCAGATATTTGGTGGGAAGATGTGAAGGAATTCAAAGAGATTAGGATGGAGGACTTGATTTGGGATGAGTTCAAGAGGCTTTTCAGGAAGAAGTACTTGTCAGAAAGGTACTACTATAGTAAGGCCAAATAATTCTATGAGCTAAAGATGGGATCAATGAAGGATGAGAAGTATACGACTAAGTTCCTTTAGATATTGAGGTATGTATCGTATCTTAAAGGTGAGAAATATAAAGTTCAATGATTTATCAGTGGTTTTCCATTATCATTTAGAGATTGGATTGAGTATGATGAGCATCAGTCACTTGAGGAAGTTATTGGGAAATTGAAGCATTTCTATGAACAGTCAAAGCGTAAGAATGAGCCTTAGAAAGGATCGAAAGGGAAGGATAAGGATAAAAGTAAAGGAAAATGGTAGCTAAAAAGAACAAGGCCATAGCATGTAGAAGAGAAATAATATGTGGTACCACAAAAGAAATTCAATGCAACTAGATAGGACATGGATCACACCAACATCTTAAAGGTGATGGTACTAGACAGTTGGAGTGTTGTACATGTGGCAAGGAACACCATAAGAGAGATTGTACATAGAATAGGGGTAGTAGGCCACATATCTATAGTGCATAGGAGGCAGATACTTTTGGGGATGTTAGTCAAAGTGTTCCTCACATCTATGTAGCACTGCATAACAAACATGCAGACCATTAGGCATCTATCATTGAGATGGACGGTAAGATTTGTGATCAAGTTATTTATATTTTGATTGAACCTGGATCTAATTATAGTTATGTTAGTCTTCACTTGGTGGATAAGTGTGGTTTGAATAAGAAGTGCATGAAAAATATTGGTTAGTGTAGTTGGCTACAAGTACAATGAAGCGAGTTCATCATTGAGTAAGATCTTTTTCATTTGACTTGAATGGTATGCCTACCATAACACATTTGAATGTATTACCATTGGGATCATACAATATGTTGTTGGTCATGGATTAGTCGAACCTTCATAGGACCAAGGTGGATTGTTATGGAAAAGTCATTGAGTGCGTGAATGACAATGGGGAGACAAGGGTCATATTGATAAAGAATAAATCCACATCAATTCGGATAGTGACAACTATCCAGGAAAGTGCAGCCACAAAAAAGGGTGTGTGTTATTTGTAGTACATATCTCTAGTGACAAAGAAAAGGAATTTGAGTATGAAGATGTTTTGAGAAGGTACCCAGTTATATAGCAGTTTTAGGATGTATTTCCTACAGATATTTAAGAGCTTCCACCTCAGAGGGAAGTAGAATTTTCTATTGAATTGGTTCCAGTGGAAGTAGACAGAGATGCTTGAGAAGGGATTCATTAGGCCAAGTGTATCTCCTTGGGGTGCACCAGTATTGTTTGTGAAGAGGAAGGATGGTACTCTCAGATTATGCATTGACCACAGGCAGTTGAAGAAAGTGACCATCAAGAATAGGTATCTATTGCCAAGAAATAATGACTTGTTTTATCATATAAAGGGAGTAGTATTTTTTTTAAAGATTGATTTGAGATCAGGATACCAGCAGGTACTCATTAAGGAGGAGGACATTTACAAGAAAACTTTCCAGACCAGGTTAGGGCATTATGAGTTTTTTGTAGTTCCATTTGGTTTGACTAATGCTCCAACTACCTTTATTTGTTTGATAAATAGTGTGGTGCATCCTTATTTGGAAAATTTTGTTATTTTGTTCATTGATGATATATAGGTATATTCTTAAAATGAGGAAGATCATGCCGAGAATTTGGCAGTAGTGTTGAGGTTGTTGAGAGAGAATTAGTTGTATTTTAAGCTCAACAAGGGCAATTTCTTTTAGACTAAGGTACATTACTTTGGAAATGTTTTCTGTAAGGAGGGTATAGCAGTGGATCCAGAGAAGATAAGAGGTATCATGGAGTGGGAATCTTCTAGGAATTTTGATGAGGTGAGATCTTTCATGGGATTGACAAGTTACTATAGGAGGTTTATCTGGAACTTCTCACATATTACTTATCCTATTACATCATTGCAGAGGGAAGGTAGGAAGATGAATGGATAGAGGAATGTGCAGCGATCTTTAAGTAGCTTAGGCAGTTATTGACACATGATCTAGTGTTAAAAAATGCAGATATAGACAAGGAATTTGTAGTATGTACAGATTCTTGCAAGAGAGGACTTGGTGGAGTCCTTATGCAGGAAGGATAGGTATTGTGCTATGAGTCATAGAAACTGAATGAGCATGAGAAGAACTATCCGATAAATTCTCTTGACCTAGCAATGACCATACATGCATTGAATATGTGGAGGCACTATCTTCTTGGCAGCAGGTTTGTATTGATGAGTAATCATAGTGGGTTGAGATACTTATTTGACCAGCTGAATCTGAATGCCAGGAAATCTAGATGGTTGGTCATGATCAATGAGTTTGATTTTTTGATTAGGTATATCAAAGGAAAGGAGAATATGGTCACATATTCTCTTAGCAGGCAGGTATAGATAAATCATATAGTAGATATGAGTTCCTATGGTATAGATCTATAGGATAGGATCTTGCAGGCAGGTCACCAAGATGTGAGGTATATGGAGATTGTGCACAGGTTGCAGCAGAGTACAGGTACAGGTAGTGGTACAGGTATAGGTACAGGTGCATGTGCACAATATGTGGAATATTGTCTTACAATAGATGTATTGGTCACGTTTAGAGAAAGGATATATGTTCTAGACAATAGTGGGCTCAAGAAGGTGATATTGTGGGAGTTTCATGCGAAATCATATTTAGTTCACTCAGGGTATTAGAAGACATTGACCACGGTGAAGAAGTTTTATTATTGGATGAATTTGGCGACGTATGTCACAGAGTTTGTGGATAGCTATTTTGGATTGTGAGAAGGTGATGGAAGAATGTAAACATCCAAGAATGTAAAAATTATGCCTTGAGATGCAGAGTCTGAAACAGGATAGGACATCCCGACTAGAAGTGCATGAAGAAGTGTGGTGCATAAAATGCAAGGGTTAGGGTCACGATAAGGACCACTGCCTTGTGTTCGTGAATTACCTCACAGGAGGAAGACTGATGTCATTAAGAACAGAAGCGCAGACAATACGTAGTGCGGCACCTTCTTTGTGGTGTGTTATTTGTCAAATAGGAGGAAAGTGTGCTACAGAGAAATACCATTTGTTACAGAAGTACACGTAGAATTCACAACAGTTGTTCTGTAATTTTTGTAGATCAGTTGGACATGATGAGCGCACTTGTAGAAGCTATGATTTGATGATGGATACAACTCCCACCTATATAGTTCAGGCTGAAACATAGCCCCTAGACCAGAACGCAGGAGTGGTGAACCAGATTCTAGGGGCGCAGATGAGGCCGAGGTGGCGGAAGACCTAGAAGAGGTCACGGATAGTTGATATGCTACAATTGCAGAGGCCAAGACATTATGCTCGTGATTGTATGAACTAAACATGTCCATCATGTCTATATTGTACCCTATTTGATCATGAGACAGAGGATTGTCCTACACTGATAGTTAGGATACGCGATAAGGGAGCGCTACTGTCTCCCCTGACTCAGAACCTGCAAATGACGAAGTCTGATCCGCGCGAGGAAGATCCAAATGTGAACATTGTGCTCCGAACTAGAATTGCAATGGGAGATGATAAAGGCAAACAACCCAAAGATAGTACTTTGGTTTGCTAGGCTACAATGAAAGAAGCAGAGTTTGATTTGGAGCGCGCTAAGGAAACCTTCATGGAAGCTAAGAAGAGCTTTGCTGATGCCTCCACTTCAGAAAGAAAAGATAGACCGGAGCCGAAAATGGACCCATCTATGCTTATGATATTCCTGGAAACATGCATGAAGCTATTGCGCCACAGTAAGGCTATAAAAGGATTGCAGGAACTCATTAACAGATGCGCTGGGACCACGCCAGGAGGACTATGCATAGTCCAGAAGATTGGAAAGCATAAGACAAGGATGGGGAGAGAAATGAGGCTAACCGCAGAGATTGGAGAATATGAGATAGACCAAGTAATTTTGGATTTAGGATTGGATGTGAAAGTTCTGCTGAAGCAAACATTGGAGCACATGGGGAGGCCTACGCTGCAATGGTCTCCTATCCAGCTACGAATGGCGAACCAACAGAAGATAATACTTATGGGGAGCTTGCAGGGAATCACTATGGATATTGAGGGAGCGAGTGCGCTAGCAGACTTTGAAGTGATAGATATTGTCAATGATAGCAATCCCTCCCTTGCACTCTTAGGAATTGATTGGGCCACTGACATGAACGGGTTGATTAATCTGAAGAAGTGCAAGATGATTTTCAAGAAGTCTCTACGTGTAGTTATACCCTTAGACTCTGTTGATGGATTACACTACACAAAGCCAATGCAAGACTATGAAAGTGAAAATGATTTGGACTGCATCTAAAAAATAACCACACGAGAGCAAGATTGGGTAAATCCCACTACGGACGGATGGATGTCATGGGGGCATGAAAGCTCCTATACGTCAGATTTGGACGAGGAGATAGAGAGATGGAATAATCAGTTACATAAGTTAACCACGCTGAACTGTAATATGATGACAAGATCGCTGCATTGCATATTGACAGAAGTGAGGGATCTACCTACTTATGATGGGTTAAGTGAGGTATATACTTTCCTAGATAAGTTTGAAAGGGAGGTGCTAGAAAAGCAACATTTTCAGGCCTTGAATTGGGTATTGTGTGCTATGCTCTCAAGGTGGTTGGGTACACACAAAGGGAGCTTTGAGGATTGAAATGAATGTAGAAGAATGATGCACACATAGTTTGGGAAGCCTAGAGTGCAATTGACAGATAAATGCAATGGGTAGGATAAACCGCACACACATATAGCCAGGTGGATGATGACTATGGTAAACAACCTGCATGGATACACATGAACTACGCATTAGGAAATATGGTCAATGAGTATGTGATGGGGTGGGGAAATGCACAAATGATTCCTCAAGTTATAACGACAAACTGTGGAGAGAACAAGCGCACAGAAGGTTATCCACGTGAAAGCATTTTACGAGGTGTGTAGAGCACTAAAAAAGGTATATAATGCGCGACGAAGTGATTGGGACATGCGCGTACCAACAGTTTTATGGTCCCATAGGGTGATGTGAAAGAAACTAATGGACCAGATGCCTTCTAGGCTATCCTATGGAGTGAACGTTGTAATGCCGACGGAATCTATCATGCCTAGTTTGTGTGTAGCAGCGCCCGTGGATATGACAGATCGCAGAGCCTTTGAAGAAGGGATCACGCAGTTGGAAGAACTCGAAGAAGAATGCTAGGGACCTGATGAGGAGATTTAGTAGGGTGATCATAGGCTCCAAGCACTCATGAATGAAAGAGTTTGGTTGAGGGAGAAAAGTTCCATGGCGGAAGAAGAAGTCAAGAAGCTTGAGGACAAAATAAAGAAGGACTTGCTTGATAAGAAAATTGTCGTGATAAAACAAGATAGACATGATTCCGTTGACAAATTTAGGTGCTACCACTAAGAGTTGATTAGTGTGATGCCTTGGATCATGCCATATATTACTAAAGGGATCTCCGATGGTGGCACGATGTAGATGATAAAGTGTGCAATGCAGATAGTAAAGTTAAAAGGCAGATTTTGCCCAGGAAGGGTGAATGGCAGTCGATTGAAGCCATACATGGGTGGCCTGGCTATATGACTAGCCCACCGAAGCATAGTCTTAGCGCTCCAAGTAGCTAAAAGGAGGCGCAGGACTATAAAGAGATGCAGGGAACACAGGAGCAGATTCAAAGAAGAAGTTCAAATACAACAGTCTCTGAACAATGAGAGCAAGAGATACAACAAGCAGCTACTCAGTGCACTGCCGATCTTGCAGCAGTTTAGACAAAGTTGGGAAGTCTCCATGTGAAGATCTCCACACCAACAGAGTGACTTGAGGGCGAGTCACAATGTTTGTGTTGCGGGCCTGTTGGGTGCGGGATCCCCCAAGGCAAATTTTGGGGCTTAAAGCCCATATTTTGAGCAAATCCAATGTAGTGACTTCACATTTTGTGGGCGTGGAGTGCAAAGATTGTAAATGAGTCATAGGGTTGTCCATCCTCATTTTTGTAATATAATGTCGGCTTTAGAAATCTACCCATGGTCCATGTACTATGGGATTGTATAAATAGAGTGAGGCTCTAAGTTGTAAAGGGGGGAAGAAGAGAATCAATGGGAAATAGATGAAGAATTGAGTCTTATCTTAGTGTAGAGTCGAGTCTTTGGGTCATAGAGTAGGAGAAGGCTCTATAGGTAAGTGTGTAGAGGCCTAGTAGTTCGTAGCTGAGTGCGCAGACCCTTGTAGTTGAGTGGGCAAGGCGAGTTGAGTCTATAACCTTTGGAGAAGTAATAAAGAGAAGTTTTACATCATTTTTGTGTATCTTTTTCCTATTTTGTGCATTGAATGGATCAAATATAAATTGCATCTCTATTGTTCATATGATGCGTGAACTTATATGAATGTTTTGATAAAGTGAATATAAGATTAAGTATTTGCTTACGTGAAGATAACTAACTGTTATAAGAAGATAAGTAAGATCAATGGTATAACCTGGGGAAGTAGTGCAAATCACTGCTATGGCAACGGGAAATCACCTCAACCCCTGGTTAGGGTTGCGCGAAGGTGATTATAACAAGTCGTGGAGGTCTCATAGGTCATGACAGTGCGCAAAGTGACCTGCACGAAGGTATTCACAGTTGGACTAATCCGACCCCTCATACATCTCAAGGGTGCGAAAACTTGTTTCCAACATCCCCCCATACTGCTTTGGGTGAGACCTCAGTCTGCGCTTCGCGGGTTGTTGTTGAAAGGGCCAGTAGTACGGGGATTTGTTTGGCTAATTTACTTTGAACCTGGGTCAGGCCCCCTCAACCCAACACTTCTATAGCTAATTGTGGTTCTATAGTGGAAATGGGAGGTAATTTCAATGGACTTTATCATAGGGTTTCCAAGGACAGTGTGACAAAATGATTCCATAATTGTTGTTGTGGACAGGTTGACAAAGGTTGTGCACTTCATTACAGTGAAGTCTACATTCTCAGCTAGAAAAGGTAGCACAGGTATTCATCAGAGATGTGGTTAGATTGCATGATATTCTGAAGAAGATCATGTCACACATGGATGAAAAGTTCACTTCCAAGTTTCGGAAGGATTGTTTGTAGTTTTGCGCATAGGGTTGGCCTTCAGTATAGCTTGTCATCTGAAGATAAATGGACAGGTTGAGAGGGTCAACAATATATTGGAGGAAATATTTAGGATGTACGTGATGCATCAGCAGCAAAAGTCGGAAGAGTATCTTCCACTAGTAGATCTCACTTACAAAAATGGGTATCAAGAACCTTTGAAGATGAGTTTGTTTGAGGCATTGTATGGGCAGAGTTGCAATAATCTCATCAGTTGGAGTGACCCAATTAATGAGGTATTGATTGGACTCGACATGTTGACAGAAATGGAAAAGGAAATGCAGGTAATCAAGAATAATTTGAAAGAAACACACGATAGATAAAAGAGTTATGTAGATCAAAATATGTTATTCAAGGAGTTCCAGGTTGGGAAATAGGTGTGCTTGCCCATCATATCGAAGAAGAGCACCTTGCATATTGGGTCATGTTCCAAGCTGGCACCCAAGTTTTGCGGACCTTTCAAGATTATTGAGAGGATTGGACTAGGAGCTTATTGACTTGCACTACCTCCGATATTGAAGGTCCATGATGTTTTCCATGAGTCATTGCTTAAGAAGTATGTTAAATATGTTTGATCACATGATTCAGTGGTATGTATTGCAAGTGGAGCTAGATGGATAATTCCAACTGGAGCCTCAGTGTATATTGCAGAAAATGTGCTCATGCTCTGAAACCGAGCAATAGAGGAGGTTAAAGTGTTGTGGAAGCACTTTGGTCCTGATGAAGCTACATGGGATATGGCAGATTAAATGCGGGATATGTATCCTTCTATATTCGCTGGTTGAGAGAATGTTTTGGTATATGTCTTTGGTACATGTTTTTGGTACATGTTTTGGTGATGTTTGGAATATGTACATATGTATATGAATGTAAATATCACCATGATCTATGTTATAAAGCTCGAATATGCGGTATGGGTGTCATGTAATTATAGTTGTCATGTTGGTTTTCTTCTTAGCAGGGTGATCATTATAAATACTGCATCAAGTTATGTTCTAAAGCTCCATGGGAGCTATGCTTTCTTTTCATTGATTTTGCTAACGTATAGGTGTGGTTGAACACTGAGGATGGTGTCCCCCAAGGGTGAGGGTTATGTAATAGCCCTGGTGAAAATTCCATGTAATCAAAGTTAATAAAGGAAAAAGCATAACCATGGTTGATGGGACACTTATTGGGTGGGTGTTGATTGGTTTATTATGGCTAAGGAAATTGGAAAAGGTAATGGGTAAGGGTTTGGAAAGGAAAAATGGCATTTTTGGCACATTTATTTATGAAAATAATGGAAATTAGGAGAAAAGTAAGGTGAAAGGTCACATGTTGCATGTGAGGAAGAAAATGAAGGAAAATAATGGAAAATGAAGAAAATAGAGGCCTAATTGATAAAATGGATTTTGAGGATCAGTTAGTACCTTTTTGTCATTTCATTTTTGGGAGCTCTCTCATTATTCTCTCTCTCTCTCTGACTCCTAGACACTTAGAGTTTTCTTGGAGTGCTTTGGCATTAGATCAAGAAAGGCAAAGAAGGCAAGAGGAAGGAAGGAGCAAGCAAGGAAGAGCAAGGTCAAGAAGCTACAATAGGTTTCTTTGTAGGTATCTATTTTCATGTGTGTTTTCCTTACTAGATTTGGCAGGCATGGTATTGCATGTGGTTCTGTGTTGTTATGACAAGGTTTTTCTAGGTGTAAGAGTATTTTCATCCTATCCCTGCGATGTTTGGATAGTCGTGGTCTGATGGGGTTCTCATGTTTTGATTGAGTTGAATTGTCGGATGGATTTGAAGTTAAGTCAGGTGGATCTCTGAATAATAGAACATATGGCCTAGTAAGCCCTGAACCAGACCATGGGTTGCGGTAAAGCTGGATTTTATGTTGCCTCGATGGGCCTAGGAATCCTTGACTGGTTAATAGTGGGATATATAGTAAAACCTAGAGGTTGTTTCCCTTGATTAGGCTTAGGAATCCTTATCGGTGAATGGCGTGATATACGATAAATCCTAGAGGGTGGTGTCTCGGTTTAGGGCCCAGTGATCCCTCGATCGGATTATGGATTATGATAAATCCTAAGAGACTATGAGACAGGAAAATTCCTCACAATGTAGGTGAATAAATCCAGTGGCATCCATGTTTATTTTGGCCTTGTGATTTGGTGGAGATCATGATAGAGCATGTTATTACATGTTTATTGTGTTGGCCTAGTCATCCCGTGTGAATTGTAGTAAAGCCTAGTTTCTATTAATGAGGGTGAGGCGGTTTAGCCTTGAGATTCCCTAGTTTTTTAGTTTGGTTTGAGTCCCACATTCATGCTTGGAATATGACACGGTGGTGAATGTATGAAGAGAGAATTGGCTTGGTCATTCTATGGTTGGGTGGAACGTGGGAGTCCCATCCCAGGTTCGATTTTGTATTCATTAGTAAGAGGTTATTTCCTTGATATCCTATGTGTAAACGTACTGGTTCACATGTGGATTCTATGGTTGATTTATCCTTGCTATTTATATTGTTATTATGTTGGTCATAAGCATGTTTTATGATAGTGATGACGTATGGTTCTCCTCATGTTTTGATTTGAAAATGAATGAATAATGTATCTATGACCTAATAGATGATAATGAAGATAATAGTATAAAGGAACAATGCTTCTTAGAAATTATCAGGTAAGTATGAGACCCCTATGCTCAGATATGTTGTTACACCTATAGATTACATATTTGTGACATGTTTGATGAAATTCGTGTCATGGCTAGTAGGTGTCCAATCTAGACGTTGTCATCATTTTTTCAAATGCATCATTGTTATGTTGTGTGAATTCATTCATGAAAGTTTCATTGAGTTCTAGGTAGTGACCCAGGCTCTTAGCCTAAAAACGTGACCCAAATCCCAAAGACACAAGCACATGCTGTTAATTTTTCATTGGGTTACATTGTTCTTTGCTTTCATAGTTGCATTTCATTATTAATACATTATTTTCACCCCATACAGTCATTACATTATTTAGATCTACACAATTATTCATTATCATATGCAATTATATAGAAAGAACAACATCATCATCATTAATGCAGTTGAACATAAAGGAACAATCAAAGAAAATCATGCACACACATAGAGACACGAGGATTGGTATGAGACCATGGAAAAACCCACTATGGTGAAAAACCTTGCAAATATTCTTCTTCTTAGATCGTCATCAAATGATTCAACAAAATAGAGTACAATGATCCATAACTTTATCTATGCAACAAAACAACTATGATATCCATGGAATAGATATAATCATGCTTGTAATAAAAAACCCTCATTCTGATGGATGAAATGTGTTGTCACTAACTGTAGTCAACTGTTGGATACTGCTAAAGACTGTTGTCAGTGAGCATAATCTTTGGAATACTGAAATTTCATCTTTGAGTCCTGGATGCAAGGAGGAGGAGTTGTGCGAGCATATATCGTAGTCATGGACGCTCTTTGCAAACTTGGAAGACTACATCCGAAACATATTTGGATGCTCTGGGGTGAACTGGATGAGGGAATCCATCGTAACATACCCAGATCTACCTCAAACCCTTGAAGCTCTCATAAGGCTTATGTGCAAGCATCTATGGCAGCTCGAACACTCTCCGAACCATACTGTGCATCGAACTGGGGTTGTCTAGGCGCTATCAAGACCACTTTATGCGAGTGTCTGGGGACTAATACAACTTGAACTGTCTCTGAAACCCTTGACGCTCCCATAGGCTTCTGTGCTAGCATCTAGGTATTTTTAGACGCTACCTTGAGCACTATGTGCCAACTTCCAGGGAATAAAATTGTTGAGAATGCAACAAGATGATGGAGCTTAGTGAAAAGAAGACGCCTTCACCAAGTGGTCCCATAGACTATTTTTGGCGCAAGGTCTATTTTTAGACTATGTCTATTTTTAGACATATGGGCGGAGTCTATTTTTAGACTGCTAGGCTAAAAATAGAACAATCAGATATTATTAGCTCTTAATAATATTTGGACTATAAACATTATCTTATTCTCTTGGAGCAATTCAGTTCGAGCTACAGATGTGGCACATACAACTACCAGAAGGAAATACACTTTTCTTATGGGTTACTTGAGCTATTGCATGAAGGACTTCAGTTAGAACTCAAGTGATTGAGTTTGGTGGAGTTGGATCAGGAGTTGATGGAGTTGCGTTCAGTTTGACTTAGTTGAACTAGTTTTATTTAGTCTAACTAACAAATACACTAGTGTTGAGTGATGTGAATTAGTTATTAATTAATTCACTAATTATTAACTCATAAATCAACTGAGGAATACATTAGTTAACTTAGTGCATGGACAGTTCAGTGGAGACAAGTGTTAGAGGTGAGTGAAAGGGCAAGATAGCTGTCAGTTGTGACTATAGTTGTGCATGAGATTTGTAAAATCAATGGATTAAGTATTGACAATGAGGATTGTGTTGTATATCCAAGGGAAATACGAATTTGGATCATTCATTCATCAGTATTGTCATGCAGGATTGTGCAGTGGAGGCAGGCAAGCAGCAGAGGAGATTTGAGCCAGGGATTGATTCAGATCTGAGCTAGTTTGTGTGTAACAGGTGGAGATAGTACTAAGAACTTGTGAGGAGTATTGTACTATGTATTTTTAAATGTTATCAATCCATATAATATACAGGTAGTTTGGGGTTTTCAACTTCATGCTTTCCCCGTGATATACTGTGTTGATATGTGTGATTGATGCTTCAATGTGCGCATGCGATTGTTTCTTAATTCTGCAAAATTGATGATCAACGTAGAGGAGGTTATGTGTTATGCATGATTCCACAAATAGTGTATAATCAGGATAATATCTGTGAATAAGTGTCATATGATTCAAAATTTCTACAAAAATGCCCAGTTTTGTGCCAACATCCAGAAATCAGAAAACCCTAGATTAGTGCGAGCTTTACCCCTAAGATTTCATAAAATTGCGCGAACTTTTATCCGATAGACCTGTGCAAACCAAGACAATAAGAAAAGAGAATATGGCTTAATCAAAGTGACCAAATGAGTTTGAGGTATCTTCTGTTTATAGGATTTCATGAGTGTCAACTTGGGGTTGAGGTCGAACTGTCCAATTTAACATGTGCTTAGGGTTGACCTAACCCAAAATACATGAGTGAATAAATAAATTCAAAACCCAACTTTCTCTTGGCCAAATAAGGTGATATTTAGGTTTATTTTCGTCATCTCAAAATGAGGAATCTAATGTAACCAAGGTGGAATTTGACAACAGTTGAAAAAATTAACACTCCCTCTCAACTAGGGAGAATTCCACCTGCCAATATATGTCCATCAATCAATATTTTGTTCTTGTGTCTTCAAGTGACATCACGTATCATCCCTGATCATCTCTCTCATGTAGTCATCATGCCATGACCACCTCAAGTATCTCATAATCATAAATGATCAATGTACATCTCAATCTATCCCTTGCTTATTCCTACTTATCTCTTGATTGTTCATGCTTGTATGCTAAACATTCTTGAATCTAGAAGAAGAAGAATTTTTTAGCAGAGGGGAGCTCACGCTACCACCCTCTATCCATCAGGTTGCTACCTAGAATCTCTGTCAGTGGGCTACAACTCGGAATATCATCATCAATCGTCATCAAAGAGCATATCATCAAGGAGCACATTGCAACTTGTAACCACATTGGGGAGCATATCTCTACCCAGAATCCCATGGGGGAGCTATACATATACAACCTTGTATCAAGCAATAGGATATCCAAACACATAGGGGAGCACATCTCGACCTTGGGATCTCATCAGGGAGCTCAATATAATTCTATAATCGCATAGGGTTATCTCAACCCGTCTTATTTCCTACTGATCTTCCCATCGATGACCTTGAATAGTCATGTGGTAGAAAACCTCCATCATAATCTACTTGGGTTGTACACCCCTAGTACACTCTCAACTATTTGGCCAAACGAGGAGTGGTATTCCCGAAAATCCCAACTTGTTGGTATGTTTCCAACTAGGGTATACTCTGCAAAGACTAGACAAGGGAGCAACATTCTCTGACCCTATGAAGATAGGGGACAAACATATTCAACCATATGGGTAACATATAGGGTTCATACCCTATTTTTTAGAGTTCCCTCAACCCTAGGAGCCCTCTATCTCAATTCCTCACCCTAGGAGCTTAGATAGGGAGGAAGAGTTGGATCAATGTCCTCGATCAATGCTACTCTCATCATACTCAAATATAGTATCAACTTTTCACAATACCAGTTGTTTCCTGTTCATACAAGACATCAAATCAAATATCATGTCAGAACATAAATAATCATATAAATCACAAAAGGGTACCATAATCATCCTCCCTCTCAGGGAGGTGCCAACCACAAGCTCGAGCTTGTTTCAAAAAACTACACTATCTCAATATATGAGAGTATCTAGGTCCCAACTATAAATATGGGATTTTATGCCAATTGCATCTCACTCTAGGTCATCACAATGTATCCATGTCATATCCATATCATGCTTCGACAACTCTCTAAGGAGCTTCTTCATCATGCCTCACAAATAGCCAAGCTAGCAACATTGTACTCATCCTCAATTGTACTATGGACCTCTCATCCAAGATATCATAGAAGATCTCATACTAAAGAATAATCCAAATGTGCTTAAGAATAATCTTTATCAATGAAAATACATCCGTGTAGTCACATATCACAGGAGAAATATCTCAACCTCAAAAATATAATATCTCATCCAGATATTTTAAAGGATGTTTGGTGGTCACTCTATGTGAATTGATCAACTTTGTCATGCATTTATTTAGGTTCTATGTAAATCATGTATATAGATGGATGCTAAAAAAAACATCAATTCTTCTCTAAACAGTTGGATACCATTTCAAGTTCAACAACATATTTGAACTTCAAATTGGAATATCCAAGGATTTTCATTTTCATTACTCCAAAACATTTTCACTAGCTTTTCAATATGGAATTTCTTTCCCAAATTCAAAAAATCAATTCATCGTGCCATGATGCATCATTCTGAGATTTATATATCTATCTCCCTTTGATTTAGATCATCAGAGGCTCATCACCTGTCAAGAGTAGATCATCGGGATATAAAATCAAAACCGTAATCAAAATCAAAATCAAAGCCATACCTTCAAGCTCATCATCCTGACTTCACCAGATAATTGTCAAATATAGACATATCTGGATCAGGGAGCTTGATTCATGGAATGCTCTAAGCATAATTCCTTTCTATGCCAACATAATCAGCCTTACATAAATCAATGTTGTACCATCACATCAATAGATTCATCTTATCAAAGTTTAGAAGTCAGATCACAACCATTATCAAAGTCATTAATATCACAATATCAATTCTTTCAACCAAGAGATAGGTGGAGCTCATATAAAATCTTGACTTCATTTTTTATCATGCCAAAAAGTTGTAATCAATCATGCAATATCAATCTAAACTTCATTAGGTCATTTTCATGAGTCATTTCTGTTTCTAGATGCGAATGCATACACCAAGGATGAGTCATGTAGGTTTCAATTTCATCTTAAATCACAATTATCAATACCTCAACCATTGTGCTAGGAATGAGGAGGCCAATACAAAACCATTTTTACATAAGTCATTATTCCCACATAGCGTCAAGGAAAATAAAAAAATCATTAGGTCAAATCCAAATTTGTTACCTTAGAGAGATCTATAAACCATATCTCAATCATCAATGAGAGTTCTAAGTCACTGTCAATCATTATGAAAAAAAATTTCCCATTTGTATCAATAAGCCAAGTCATGCCAAACTCTTGTACCACAAACATAGTGACATATCTATATGTATGTCCTGGTCACTTGCAAACTCAAGTTCAATCTGCATGTTCATGTTATGGAAAAAATTCAAGCTTTTCTTGCTTCCATATCTTGTTATCTACAACACATATATGGAACTTACATCTTACAATTGACCATTCAATTTCATGCACAATACATCATTTTTATGTGACTAACAATTTAACCCAACAAATTAAGAAATTAGATTACAATGGTAGAATATGTCAAAGACACCTTGATTCAGAGTTCAACTAGCTTCGGTTGATGGTCAATTGTATTCAAACCCCTAGATTCTCCCTTTAGGATAGCATGGGAGCATATTTAGCTTCCTGGACACTACTTGGGCCTTAGCATGCATGCGTTTAGGGATGAGATTTCCCAGTTTAGTGCCTACGTCTACATCAGAAATCCTAATTTAAGTACAAGCTTCAGATATGAGACTTTACTGCATTTCAATAATGTCATATAGATCATACTTCAATAGTACATAAAGCAGATGGTAATGTGAGTAAGAATATTGAGAATATATTCTCCCTCTGACTGTGGATCTACTTCATTCATCTCCATTCATGTCATCAACCTATCTCTACTATTTTCAAGCAACAATAGATCTATTAGTTCATATATCTATCATGGCTATGAACATCATGGCATCAATAAAATGTTAGACTCAAGGAAATAGATAGATGAAACATCATATCTTAGAGATTATGAACACAATAACACTTTCTACCAAGTTACTCCATCAAGTTAGGACATTCAGCTTTACCATATGTTATCAAGACATGACCACAAATAGTAAGAGAACCAGAATATCAATCTCATAGTTATACCTTTAACATCATGCTTATCATGATCAATAGGATCAGGTAAGGTCAGTCAATAAAACTATATCAAAACAATGACCATGTCAATATCTCTTTCCATATGCTTTCATCATGCTTCTCACAAGAATTATTAGTAGACTCATGTATAGGAGTCAATGAGCTATCCTTCTATATGAAATCCATCATGACAAGTATCAAGAGTATCATTTACTAGAGTCAAGGTGATAGCATTCGTTATAGGATCAAGATGTCCAATGAATGGATGTTAGCCAAATATCAAGCATATTAATGTATCAACATTGGATAGCCTCAAAGAATATCAAAATGTTCAACACTAGGTGCATCATTTCATCATAGAAAACATAGATCCAAGTCACTTTCATATGCATGTGTAAGCTGTTATACGGGAATAGTTTCCACACAGATGCTACTATTCCCACTAAGATGGGTGGCTATATTAGAAACAAACAATCCAAGTCTACTATTGATTCCTTTTATGAAAATAGATGAGAGGAGAACCAAGAGGGCCAACCTGAGTCTTGTGCTCGATTATCTCTCCTTCTTGATAGAGTTTTGCCGCTCGCTCTTTGTCTGCTCAACTTCAAAAGGACCTGTAGAATCACAACAACATACTACTATGCAAGAAACAAGGATCTAAGTTCATAAATAATGCAGGA
>APFE030430062.1:6055-36596 GCA_000404065.3 Pinus taeda | reverse complement strand
TTCCTTTAGGCAGTGAAGCAACACTTTTAGGGACTTAAGAGCCCTCAGTTTATGGACATTTGTGATTGGGTTTGAAGTGCCCAAAAATGTCTATAACATAAGCCATTAAAGAAAGAGACATTCCCATCATACCTTAGGGATTACCTAGCCATCAACGTTATAGCTGAAATACAAGATACCATGCAAACCTGGTGGTATTTAAAGACATGTGCACCTTTTCATTAGATATAGGTAGCATGTGTAACCTATTCATGTAGAGCCTCTTTACCTCTTTCTAAATCTAGATTTTCTTTCCTTCATATGAAAATGATCCTCAAGAAGGATCTACTCATCACATCTCATCAAGGAGGTTAGAAACATCCATATACTCAAATAAATATGCAGGAAGCATAAGAAATAAACATAATCATCAGATCCGTAGGTATAAAAAAGTAGTAAGGGGCATCATAATTCCATAAATACTTTTCTTCAATGAGAGGTGATCCTCTACCTCTTGAACCAATATTTAAGAGATGTCAATGTCCATGGTCTATATACTAATTTTTCCTATAATTATCCAACCAGGTCTGCTAGGGATTATCCCATCTATGGCTTCATCAAATATTTTTCAAGTGCTTTAGTATATTCACATTGACCATCTAGGTTTTGTATCTCATATTGTTTCCATAAACTAGGTTTCTTTCTCCAACCCTAACCTCATAGAATCCATCAAGCCCTAATAATCAAGTTGCCTAGGGTTTTATTCAAACCCTAGCATTCTTTTAGTCTCCACCATCCTCTTCTTTCTTCCATCAAAGGTGTCATCATCGGGGTGATATCCATGGATTTTATTCAACCCAGCTTCGATACCATGTTAATTTTCCATAGGACTACAATGTCCTTTGCTTTGATAATTTCATTTATGTATTAATACATTAAATTCACCCCATATAATCATTACATTATTCATGTCTACACCATTATTCATAAACATATGAAATTATATATAAATAATAAAATCATCATCAGCAATGCAGTGGAGCATAAAGGGACAATAGAAGAAAAACATGCACACGCATAGAAACACGAGGATTGGTCCGAGATCACGAAAAAACCCACTTTGGGGAAAACCCTTGCAAATATTATTCTTCTTAGATCATAATCAAATGATTTAGCCAAATAGAGTACAATGATCCATAAATTTATATATGCAATGAAATAACTATGATATCCATCAAATAGATATAATCATGCTTATAATTAAAAACCCTCTTTCTAATGGTTGAAATGTGTTGTCACTGACTGTAGTCAACTGCTAGATACTGATGAACACTGTTATCACTGGGTGGAATCTTCAGAATACTGAAATATCATCTTTGAGTCCTAGACAAAGGGACAAGGAGTTGTGTGATCATCTATAGCAGTCCTGGACACTCTCTTCAAAACTGGAAGAGTGTGTCTGGAACAAATTTTGATGCTCCCGGGTGACCTAGATGAGGGTGTCCAAGGTCAAACATAGCCAGATGTGCCTCAAACCCTAGATAATCTCATAAGGGTTGTGTGTGAGCATCTATGGCACCCTGGATAATGTCAAGAACATAATGTGCATGCATCTAGGACTACCCAGACACTATAAGGACCACTCTGTGCAAGCATCTAGGGACTAATACAACCCGAACTGTCTCTCAAACCCTAGACACTCCCATAGGATTTTGTAACAAATTCTAAGGCTTTCTCGATGCTATCTTGACTAGTGTGTGCTAGCGTCTAGGGACTAAAATTCCTAGTTCTATGCTAGCATCCAGAAATTAAAAACCCTAGATTAGTGTGATCTTCACCCTTGAGATTTCATACCCTTGGGCGAACTTTCCTCCGACAGACTTGTGCAAACCAAGAAAATAAGAGAATAGAAGATGACTTGATCAATGTGACCAAATGATCTTGTGTTATCATGTATTTATAGGCTTTCATGAGGGTCCACTTGGGGTTGAGGCCGACCTGCCCAATTTAACATGTGCTCAGGGCCGACCTAACCCAATACACATGAGTGAATAAATAAATTCAAAAACCAACTTTTGATTTTCCAAATAAAGTGATATTTAGGTTGCTTTAGGTCCTCTGAAAACTAGGAATATAATTCAATCATCATCTTTGTCATCTGAGCTATCCAAGGTGGAACCATTCTTCTTAGTGATTCTCAAATATGTATGATACCCCTATGCTTAGATCTGTTGTTTACACCCATAGATTACATATTTGTGACATGTTTGACAAAATTCTTGTCATGGATAATAGCAGTCTAGTCTAGACCTTGTCATTGTTTTTTCAAATGTATATGATTGTTAGGTTATGTAAATTCATTCTTGGAAGTTTCATTGAGTTTTTGGAAGTGACTTGGGCTTTGGAACTAAAAAAGTGGCATAAATCCCAGAGAACCAGGCACAGGTCTAAGGAGAAAAGTCCCTAGATGCATGCATACCCATGTTGTGAGAGCGTCCAGAGCCTCCTGGATGCATGCATGCCCATGTCAAGGGAGTGCCTAGGGGTTTAGTGGTCTAAAACTTCATTTTGTCTCAAGGGATGTGTTGTAGTGGTTTTGGAGCACAAGTGTACCAAAAGACACCCCCTTAGCAGTGGATTATTCCCCGCAAAGGATCACAATCAAAATTGGTGTTGTTAGTGGACATACTTAAATAAACACAACATAGTAAATAGTGGAAGTAATGCATACATAAACATAAACTAAACAAAGAGGTACATAAATAAAATAATGCTGAAATGGAGCAAACACATCAATAATATATGGAAAAATATCCCTTTATTAATTTTTGGTGGTAGAGGTTGAATACAATAGATGAATCTTAGACACTTGCAGAGAAGTTTTTGAGGTATGATAAAAAATCCTCAACAAGGGGGCTTCTCCTCAATCTCTTTGCAAGTTTCTCCTCTCTCTCAAACAAGTGTGAAGACTCTCCAATAGTGGATTCCTCTTCTCTCTCCAAGATGATGGGTTTCTTAGAAGAAATATGACCAACATGCTAGTGCTCTTCACTTCTTTGGCTTCAACAATGCAATGGTTGTTTGGTCAACTAACAATTTGGCCAACATAACAATGTCTCACATTTTGGTTCTCCCGTGGCCTATTTATATATATAAAAAATCCCTCTTCTCTCTCTTGGTACATGTACAATAAAGAAACATGACTAGGAAAAGATGATTCCATTGAGGGTTGCATATCTCGAAGGTGACTCAAACACGACCGTACTAGTCTAAACTCATGTCAGAGAATCAGCTCCAAGTGTGTAAAGTGGTCTCGGATCGCGGAGTCATCCTTTTCTGCAACCGTGTGGCTTTTGGAGGCTATTCTGCCCATCCAAACTTATCAAAGAAATAGACCCACAACCTTGATTTGTTTTCCTTTATAAACTTTGGACCTTAGGAGAACTTTGAATTTTTAAACTTCATAATTTGTTCGACTGGAAAATGTCCACCTATGCATTCTGCTGGACACTCTTAGTGTCTTCTGGATTGTACTAACAAGTGTACAATTTTTCAGTGTTAACAGTTTCCCCCTGATGTATGAGGTTAGGAGGAATCGTATAGCTGAAATACATCACGTTTTCTTTTCTGAGGGAGTGTCTGATTGACTTTTTGAGAGAGAGGATATCTTGTTGTAGAGATGAGTAGAGAAAAGCCCCTTCACTAAGTATCAGTGGTAACCATGCTTTGGTGGAAAAATACGATAAAAAATTTGTCTGTACGAGGCAGGCATGTACCATGCTTGTTATAATGACTAATCAGACTTAATTACAATCTGGACAAAGACTCATTGTGGTCTAGTCAACACTATGGTTGTTGACATGATGATGGTTGATGATGATAATTGTTGACACCCTTAAGGGAGATTTTTGGTCCAATAGGCATAATATGGTTCCTTTATGCATAACCAAGGTTAAGCACTATGGGCTGGGGTGCTACAGTATGCATATACCTTTGGCTACGGGTACCTTCCCTATATCATAATGTAAGCAGTATTGAATGAGGTGCTTAGTGATGTTGGGGTCTTCGACTAAATGGATGAACTGCAATAGTAATTAAGTATGAAACCACCTTGACATGAATGCTTGAGTTGGTATCGAAGCTCAAGGGGACCGAGGACTTCAGTGGGTGATAATGGTTCCCATTGTTCCACATGGGCATATCTCCTTCAATGGGGGGAGTATCCAAGGTACTACCCTTTCCTGGAATACATTTGTTGAAGTCGACATGAAAAGAGGCGTTAATCACCAGACATGGTGAGTCAAGAAATCAATGTGAGATATGAGTAGGTTGTAATAACTTAGATCATATAGGCATGACAACAAGGATTGTCGATATATAAGGATATGGATTGCTATCCTAAGGTTGGAGCTTGATGTGCCAATGGCAGCAGTCAAAACATGTTTATTCATGGTGATGGTCCTCGAGTCAAAGGGATTTCCAAGATGGGTGTGAGAAGGTTTTGACAAGGTGTGGAAAAATGTAAGGTATTTTGCGGGTGAGATGTAAGCTACGATCAAAGGTGACTAGAGACTATTTCCAGGCACAGCTCATGAATTATAAACACAAAATGTGGATGAAATATTTTTTTTTTTTTTTTTTTTGGAAAAAAGCTTTGTACACTTTCCAAAAGAATATGAGGGTGGTTTGAATGTACAACCATAGAGATGGGTTCCCCATGATGAAGGTAACCTACATAGAGGTGTGGTGTATCTATTGAGGGCGGGGTCCCCATTGGTTGGTCTCCGTGTTGGGTTGGTGAGGTGGGTGATGTGACATAAATGGGCTATGTAATATGGATGAATGATGGGCCAAACATAGGACATGGGGGTGCATCCGTTTAGCACCCATGATGGCCTAGGAAATGAGATGTATAAAAAATGAGTGTAGCATAATGAAGCTAAACTTCAAGATATGTACATGAGATGGTTCCCAGGCAAGAGTGATGGGGTCATGGCTCCTTTTAGTGAAGAGGGGTCTAAAAGATGAAGGGAGCCATGAAGGGGGGTTCTATCGACTCGCGTGAATGTTTATCATATGCAAGGGTGACATGGTGATAAAAATGGTCGAGGTGATGGAAATTATGGTGCATTATAGATAATTAATGTCAAGATATGTAAAGATTTGAGGGAGCCTATCATGCTGAGTAGAGAATGATACTTGCTCTGTTGTTTTCTGGTCGAGTTGTTGGTTGAAGTGGATCATGCGTGATGTTCATGAAATGGATACAACTAATACCCCAAGAGAAAAAATTGTTCAATACATACATATATAATGAATGCTACAGATTTAGAGAGCTAGAGAAGTACCAGACATGAGTTTTTGAGTGTGTGATATGCCAAAAAATGATTTTTTTCTTTTGCAGAAACGAAGGGTTCCATAATGAAGATGGCATGATACTGATCTTTATATCCCTTTTAGTTTTTCCAATGGATGTCCCAGGCTTCTATAATTGACCCCAAAAGATGTGGAAAAGGGCGATAGATAGGGTGAAGGGGACCAAATACAACTCATTTGCATTACTGAGCTATGGAGGTTAGATAGCATCCTTAGAGATTTTCTTGTCGTTGCGGTCAGCTTGAGTACCTAGGATTCGTGCGAAGAGATCCAGGTAAGAGCTTATGCCTCATCCTTTGTCAATTTCATAGTTTCTAGGTTAGGTAGGCTATAAAGGGGTCCCTTGTATGACCTTTTAACATTAAACTGGCATGGCCATGTCGGAAACTCATTAGGAGTCACGTGGTCACCACACATTAATCCTTGGGGTTTTGCGTAGTGACCTCGCACAAAGTGCCTACTTAGACACGCGGATCGCACATATGAGAAAGGTAATGCCATGGTGAACCCATGTGGGGTTCGTTGCGGCTTACCTCGTGGTTCACGTGCTAGGTGCATGCCTATTTTGGAAACAAATATACAAAATGTGCGCCTATTTTGGAAACAAGTGCACGGTGGGGGAAAATGCTAATTTTTGCAACTTTTTGTTTCTTGAGAACCTGGGGGGTTACTTTTTAACTTCTGGTATCTTGGGTGGTAGGATGATCTATCAGGAAAGAGATTGGGTGAGGCTCTAGACCATCATGGCATAGGATCCTGCAGCGAGTCGGTTGCTAGTTCAGTGGGGGCTTCTGAAGTTTCTTTGGAACCTTATGATGAGGTCACATGACCAGTTCCTATGGATCTTGGTGCAATGCTCAGATCCAGATCGTCAGATGATGGTCATTCATATGATAAACCTATCGATATTGGTTCATACCGATATCTACTTTGTCAAAGGTTTAATTCCTTGGGGTAGGTGCTTCCCTATCCACTTCTAGCAGGGCATGTGGATATTTGACACTGGGTTGAGATGGAGGGGGAGGGTCACTCTAGCCCAAACCCCTATGATGAGGGATGTATTCATATTGGAACAATTTTTGATTTCGCGGAGTGAGAAACACTGGCTATGATCATTATACTAGTGGGGTCGGCGTCCCCCCACAGGTGTTTGGGGCACCACATAGCAGTGTTACAGCAACTATAGGCGGGGAAATTTTTTTATTGGGACCATTTACTACATTAGGGGATGTTGTCACAACCCACACAGGTGCGACATGGGACCCTGAGGAGCTTCTGCTATGGGAGAGTGATCTGCAACATACTTTATGTGTGGGTGGTTATGCTTCACCTGATTCTTGGTGTACCAATGAGGCCTGCTTGTGACTCATGCATGCGGCGCTGGGGAGGGGTGATGCTGAGAGATGGTGGCAGAGCGGTGGGGCATTATTGGAATTCCATGGTAGAGGATTAGTTTAACTCCAACCCTCAACTAATTCTAGAGTTTCCATGTCATGGGGTAGACTTTAGAGGAGATCCTGATATGGGGCTTCCTCAGGGTGCTACTTGGGGACTAACAAGTATATTTTGTTTTCTGCATTTGTATACATATGTGTGATTTCATGCATTTGTTTATGGTTTTTTATTTATGATGATGTTGACACTATACTTTGCTTACTTGTACCAAACTTTGTTTCAAAGGTTTGGTGTCAGCTAAAAGCTTAATGGCTGAGTGCAAAGTGGGGATCTCACACTCGATGGGAAGTACTGCTTCTATACCATATACAAGTTGGAAGGGTGCAAACCCTTTGGATGCTTTGAGCGCAGTGTGGTATTCCCATAGGGCAAAGAACTTCATGTGGTGCCAATTGGTTTTGTGAGTGTTCATGATGCACTATAACATGATTTTGAGCACTTTGTTGAAGGCTTCTACTTTCCCATTGGACTGAGGGTAGTATGGTGATGCAAACTCGTGAGAGAAACCAAGATGTTAGGATAGTTCTTGAAATATTTCATTTTCGAAATGTTTTCCATGATTTGACACCAATTCCTTGGGAACACCAAAATCACGTTATGATATGTTTGAGGAAAAATAGTGCAGCAGTTTTGACGGTGTTACTATATGTGGGAATTGCATTTTCCCATTTAGTAAAATAGTCCACAGCTACCACAATGTATTTGTGGTTGTCGGATGATGGGGGGTTACATGTCATGAAGTTGATGCCCCATTTACAGAAGTGGTCAACCACTATGACTAGATGTAAGGAAGCAGGTGGTGCTCGCATCTTATGAATGTGTCATTGGCATCGCTCACATCACTTGACTACTTGTATGCAATCATGGAAGAGGGTGGGCCAAAAATAACCAATGCGGAGGATTTTTTGGGCAGTGGCCATCCATGATAGATGGCTGCCACATTCCCTGCTATGATAGTCATTTAAGGCTTTCTCAGCTTGTTGGTGATCAAGGCATCGATGTAGGATGATGTTGATGCCTCATCGATAGAGGACATCCCCTAATATGAGGTAGTCAGGGGCCTCTTGGCATATTTGTCTCCAATCATCATGCATAAGATGAGGTTTAAATTTTTGAGTCGTAAAAAGAGGAGGATATCACTGTACCAAGGGTCATCTATGGACACCAGAAATAGATGTTTGTCAGGGAGGGCCTCATTAATGGGAGAGCCTCGAGTCTTTGTTGAGAGGTTTGTGATGAATTCAGCAAGAATGAGTGCTTTTTTTCCCTTCGAGGTGTTAAACTAAAGGTCAAACTCTTGTAGGATAACCATCCACCTAGCATATTTTTGCTTCATCATACGGAAAGTGAGTGTTGGGTTGTGTTATATTCTTTCCACATAGTTAACAAGGGGTTTGAGGGGTACCCGTAACCCCACTTTATGGGGTCCGGGGCAGCGCCTCGGAAAATTTTGGTTTTGGACACTATGTTAGGTTGGGCGGACCCACCTATGGTTTTGTGCATGATTTTCGCACATGTTTTTTTGGACGTGATTGGTTTTCGGTCCATGTTTTGGACACGATGGTTTTTCGGTCCATGGTATTTGGATGCTTGGCATGTATAAATATGTATTGTAACATTGAAAGGAACATAATGAAAAATCAAGCTGGTAGTCCCGGTTTTGGGATCCAGTGGGAAATCTCTGTGTATATGTGTTTTATGTGTTATGCTCTCGCATTTTTATTTTTCATGTGATTTAGAATTTGTATGCAGGTAATTTCTGTACGGGGTTAAAACCTACAGTGAGTAGGTATCTCATGGGGTTGATGGTTGCTATCACAGTCGTGGTTTGAAGGATGATATATTTCCGAGATTTTTGTACAAAATGTATGAGGGATAAGGCCATTTTTTCTTCATGATCATACTTCAATGCAGGCCTTGATAAGTTCTTGCTAATGCAATAAATTACATGCTCCTTATTATCTAGTTCATTTTGGACTAACACTCCAACAATGGCTACTTTTGATTCAGATAGGTACAAGGTATAGTCTTTACTGTGATCAGGGGAACTAATCAAAGGCTATTGAGATAATGCATCTTTCAAAGCGTTGAATGGTTTTTGGGCTTGATCATCCCATTAGAAGGGGATGTCCTCACCAAGGAGGCATAGGAAACCTTGCGTGCAAGTGGCATAATCAGTTACTAAGAAGCGTAAGAAGTTGGCCTTACCTTGCAAGATTTGTAATTGTTTTAATGTTTTTGGTGGAGGTACCTCTTTAATGGCTTGGAACTTAAGGGGGTGGAATCTAATCCCTTGCTAGGAAATGATGAATCGAAGAAGTCTTCTAGTGTTGACGCAAAATAAAAACTTGAGGGGGTTCAGGTGTAGGTTATACTATCGACATCTCTAAAACATTAGGCAAAGTCGTCTAAATAGTTGGAACACACTGTGAGATCATCCAGGTATGCAAGGATGAGATGAGCTACATCATGGAAGATGTAGTTCATGGTCTGCTGGAAAGTGGTGCCAACATTTTTAAGACTAGAAGGCATGAATTGGTATGAAAATGTCCCCCAAGGGGTGGTGAATTCCATTTTGTACTGACCTCTGTGACAAATCTGAATTTGGTTGGACCGAGATAGCCCATCCATGAATGATAAGGCCTCATGATTTGCACAAGCATCGATGACTTGATAGATGAATGGTGTTGGGAAAGTATATTTAGGGCGTGCTTTGTTTAGATCCCTAAAATCACTACAAACATGAATGGTGCCTTGTTTCTTCATGATGCATACAGGGTTGGAAACCCAAGACGTGTAAGAAATCAGGTAGATAAATTCATAATTATGAAGTCTATCAATTTCTTGTTTAATTGTTGCTACCTTTTATGGATACAATTGACGTTGTTTTTGTCGAATGGGGTGCGCATCAGACCATGTGTCAATGTCATGTTCCACTATGGTGGGACTAAGGCCTAACATCTCAGATTATTCCCACACAAAAATATCTCTATATTCTTGGAATAGGGATGTATATGTGATTTTTTCTTCACGACAGCATGTTACCCTGAGGGGGATCTCTTCGGTTTTGCCAGGTTTGTTTGAAATATTCACCTTTATGGTAGGTGAAATATTGGACATGTTCCCTTCCTTGAATGCATTAGGTGTTGGATCGGATCTTTGAACCAATATACTTTTCCTGGTGGGAGAAAGTATTTTGATTCAATGGCACAGATGTCATGGGTCTGTGCAGTACTAGGAATAAATATTTTTTCGGGTAGAAAAAGATAATCGATGGTGCATAGCATCCCAAGGATATTTAGGTTCTTTCATGGCTCTGAGAATATCTTCATCTGAATGAAAAATATTATCCAGAGTTGACTTGGGGTATGAAAAGTCTTATAACAGAGATGTGGTCTTGGTTGTGATAGTGGATAAGAAAGAATATTATTCATCGCCTGAGGCTATAGAACCTAGAGAGGTTGATAAAGTGTAGATTGGGTGGTTCTGCACTGTCGGAGTTGGTACCACCGTTGGGGTAGATTTTTCATTCTCAAAACCAAAAAATGATGAGAAAACAATTTAGATCATGGTTCCTACAGATTAGGAAATAAATCGTATATGGTGTTGCATGTCGTCAGCATTGGGTGGTGGAAGAATCTCAGTTATGGGTGACTGTGGCTATCTGGGAGGAAGCTCTTGCGTTCTTGTTGGTGTACAAGGGAAACGAATGGATTCTTCCATAAGATGCTAGTTTTAAATCATAAGATGCCGAAATGTTTGTAACATGGGGCATACCGCATTGCTATGAGCAGTATTAGTACATATTCTACATCCCTACCTCATAGTATGGGATGTTGATGCCTGGCTACCATATGGAAATATTGACATGTATTGGTGGTGGTCAGGGGGAATAAGATGACATTGACCCTGCTTTGTTGCTGGATGTCATTTCTCCTAAAACGTGACACGCAAAATGGACCTAGATGCTTCATTCCTGGCAGGTGGTGAATGATGTGGTGGTTCGGTCTCTACTTCGACCAAATCCAAATTCTACACGATAAATCACCGTATGAATCCAAACAATGGACGAAATTGAGAAATATGGGGACAGTGTCGCATGTGATGATTGTCAGCATAAATTTGACAAGTGTGATGCATGTACCTTGATCTTGTTGGTTGGGTGACCTGGGGAACTGGATATAATCGGTTCAATGCTTGTAACTTAGGCCATTGATTAATTAAATATTCTAATGTGTCATACAGATCACAAGTAGGTGACAGTGTGGTATGTGTCTGTTGAGATCACCTCCAATGGTGGGTGGAGGTTGATGGACCTATCGAAGGAGAGGAGGAAGAAGCTTATTCTCTTATGATGTAAAAATATTTTTGGAACCATCCATTGTGGAGAGTAATGGGGAATTAGAATAGGTGAGCACCACTAATAGATCCTGGTATTGAGAAAATTTGGGACGATGATGGGTATAATTCCTGTACTCTGCATAGATGGCACATTCATGATTGGTGCATAATTCTTTAAGATGCGTGGGTATGTTCTTATTCTCAAGAGGGGTTAGAGGGCTTACAATCTCTTTTGGGGCATGTAGTAGATATTTGAGATCTTTTAATCTGGGGCACTTATTGCTGGGGTGCCCTATTGTTTCACACAAGTCTCAAGGTTAACAAACCTCGGAGGAGGGAGCATTTGGGGCTTCTACCTGTTTATCTTTTTTATTATCCTTTGGTTTTGCCTCATCTAATGTTAGTAATGACAATTCTTATGGCGTAGGCACTACCTGGGTATGTGATATATGGGGTGTTGTATTCTCCTTAGGAGGAATAGGGACTACACCAGTTGCAATGTAGCCTGTGCTAGCTTGCGTCGCCCTGGGGCCCAAATACCTAATTGGTATTGCGAGGCCTATGTCTAGCAATGTGAGTGTTGTGATGACTTGGTGTGATACAAAACGCAGTGATGGATATAAGAAGGGTGTATTGGTGATAGATTTAGGCAAGAGATTTGGATTGGTAACATCATCTTTCTTATCATCCAAAATTGGTTATTTCTTTTGGGTGGTGTTTGATGAAGTCATCATGCACACTAGTGCTCTGGTATTTGGGAAAATCTCTTGTCTTATCTGACGGTCTCTTGAGAAAGTTCCTAGGAGAGTTGATGGCTTAAACTGGCCCCAGCTAAGGTCAGCGTAAGTAATGATGACCTCATGGGAGGACAAGACAAAGGGAAATATGCCATCTCATGTGGGTAAGGTTTTCTTCTCGTAGTATGTGAGTTTATCAATGGTAATGATGTTTCCATCATGGGGGAACATCATTATTCTGAACATTGATGAGGCAACTATGAGCATTTCGTACATATGGCTTCAGCCTATCAAGAAGTTGTAATCCAACTAGGTATCTTGATATGAACTTAAACAAGAATGCAAAAAATTATAGATATAATCATAAACATAGATATGCAGCAGAAAACCACTTCATTTCATTAATAGAAAATAATGAACTATGCTTACAAACAAAATGGAAATAAGATAGCTTGGGTGATGGTAGCTTAACTCTGAGAGGAGATGTGGTGGCTACATGCCTCTGAACTAAGTTTCAATGAGGCTCAAGGGTCTTTTTATCATTGAACAATAAGGGAAAACCCTAAAAAACAAAAACCCTAACCCAAGGATATGTAACACCAAGAGTTTATGGGCCATGATGGGGTTAGCTAGCTAGCTAACTTCTCGAGGTCGTAACTTGGTCATATTATCTTCGTTTGACACGTATGATACCTCGTTGGAAATATATCTCCAAGGAATACAACTACTGATGCAATTTCCTTAAAAATTACAAGAGGAATGTTGCCAAAAAATGTCGTTTAGGGCCTCAAAATGGCTTCGAAAGCTCAGGACCCAAAAAACTGCCAAAAATAGTAAATTTGTGCTACAATTAAGGAAACATATGTAACTGAATGGGGGGTGTAAGTGGAATAGGTGGGTGGCCACCAATATCCACCTGGATCATTCCTCCCCCCTTAGGAAGAAATGGCCCCCATTGCATGTAGAGCCTCCATGAGGTGAGGAAATTTCTGTTGAACCTGGTTCCTTGTGAACCACTTGCCCTGCTGATGGAGTTGGCCTACTTTGACAAGTCAATATAGTTGTATCCTGTGTTGCTGACTGTTCTTGCTCTATGTGTCTAGGATCTGATTAGTTGTGGCCTGTTCCATGCAGTCGGGGTTGAGCTCTCTTGGTGTAAGTTGTTTTGCAATGTCAGATGTGTCCAACAATGGTGGGAAGTATGGTTGAAGGTGATCTACATTGAACACTGGGTGCAGAAGGCACTCTCACTGATGGCCTTGGTGATGGTGTATGGCCCATATCAGAGTGGGAAAAGCTTGCGGTGGGGTCGAGCAAGGCGCTCTTTCTGCAAATGAAGCCAAACTTTGTCACCCACCTCGAACTTGTGCAACACTCAATGCTGATCATAGCACTACTTCTACTTAGCATTAGATCTATCCAATATATCATGGACCTATTGGTAGATGTGTTGGACGTGCTCAATGAAGTTGTTAGCCCTTTTAGCTTCTGACTGCACGTGAACCAAATCCATCTGAGTGGCTGCAAATGGTATGGCCACATCAATGGGGCATAATGGCTGAAATCCCAGCCCGACTTCAAAGGGGTTGTGGCCTATTGAGCTGTGGATAGCTCTATTGTAGTTGTCTTGGATATAGGGGAGAATATCATCCCATGTGTGTGGATTCTTCAAGTTGTACATGCACAGAATGTGTACAATCATCTTGTTGACAACCTCTGTTTGGCCTTCAATTTGGGGATGGAAAGTCATGGACTTAGTGAGTTTTGTATCCATCATCAACTAGAGACTTGACGAAAATGCACTTAGGGATCTGCTATCTCGATCTGAGATAATGGACCAGGGGATCCCAAAGTGTACCTGCACTAGCTCAAAGAAGAGCTTAGCAGTGGATTTTGCTTTGATACTCTTCTTCTAGGCCACCATGATGGCTATCTTAGAGAATTTGTTGACGACCATGAAAACACAATTGTTGCCTTGCTTAGTAGAAGGAAGGCTCGACATATAATCCATGGAGATAGATTCCCAAGGTCGACTAGGAGTAGGTAGAGGAGTATACATGCCTTGCTTCTTGATGGTTGGTTTGGTAATGGCATAGGCGATGCAGGATCTAATGTACTTCCCAACATCCCGATGAATTTTTGACCAATAAAAATACTTCTGCAATATCACCATTGTTTTCTGTACTTCGAAATATCTAGCGACCTGACTGTAGTGCGCCTCCCAAATAATCTTGGCACGCTCACTTGAAGGAACACATATGTGTCCTAAGTGGCATAATAGTGCATCTTGAAGGTGAAAATTTGGAACATTCTTCCCTTCTAGGAGTGTTTGGTATATGCTACTGAATTTTAGATCACTCTTGTAAAGTTGCGGCCACCCCGATGTCTCATGCCCACATGAGTCGAGCACAATGATTGGTGCCATGATGAGTGGTCGGCTGAGGAAATTAGTGACATTATTGGTGCTTCCCTTCTTATACTTAATGTTCAAATGGAACTGTTGCAAATAGGTGGACCATTTTTTATGGCGATTGTTATGGAACTTCCCTTGTGTCTGTATGAACTATAGAGGTGGGTGGTCTATGTGGATGACCATTTCCTTCCCCATAATGTAATTCTTCCATTAACGGAAGGCCTACAAAACAGAATAAATTTCTTTGTTGTAAGTGGGGTATTTCTAGACTGTGTCTGAAAGTTTCTCACTATGGTAAGCCACTGGATGCCCATGTTGAGTAAGAACTACACCAATAGCATAGTCAGAGGCATTTGTCTCAATATCAAATGGTTGTTGCAGGTCTAGTAATGTGAGCACTAGTGCAGAACAAAGGTGGTTCTTCAACTCAAAGAACACTTTTTGTTGGGTTTCAGACCAAAATACTTTGTTTTCGCTCCATCCTAGGTGACTTGACTTAAAGGCCAAGTGATATGAGAGAACCCCAACAAGAACCTATGGTAGAAATTGGCAAGACCCAAAAAGTTGCAGAGCTTTGTTAGAGTGGTTGGGGTTGGCCAATACCAAATGACTTTTATCTTGGATGGGTCCACATGTACACACTCCTCATCAATCATGTACCCCAGATATTAAACTTGGGCTAGGCCAAAGGTGCATTTCTCCAAGTTAGCACACAACTTGTGTTGTCGAAAGATTTAAAGGACCTGTTGAATATGGTGGAGGTGCTCTTCCCAACTCTAGTTGATGATCAAGCTGTCATCTAAAGACACCACCATGAATGCATTGGTGAAGGGTCACAAGATGTCATCCATCAGTCTCATGGAGGTCGCAGGGGCACTCGTCAATCTGAACGGCATGGCCAACCATTCGAAAAGGACCTCCTTGGATTTTAAGTTAGTCTTCCACACATTAGAGGTTTCGCTAGTCACATGGTGATAACCTGACTTCACATCAATCTTGTGAAAATATTTGGCCCCCCTTGAGCCAATCTGGAAGGTCATCAATCCACGAGATTAGGTACCTATTCCAAATAATGATATTTTTTAGCACTCAATAGTCAATACAGAGCCTCCATGTCCCATCCTTCTTCTATACCAACACAATCGAGCTCCCACAGGATGATGAGCTTGACCTAATGTGCCCTTTCTATAGTATTTACTGAATCTGCCTCTTGATCTCATCATTATCCATAACAGAGTATCGATAGATCAGTCAATTAGGCAGTGGCATGCCTGGGGTCAGATCGATGGAGTGATTTACCAGACAGTCGAGAGGTACCCTTGTGGGGGAGGCGAAAATGTCCCTGTACTCCTCCACGACCTTGTCCATTTGTTGCTACTGTACAGAGGAGCCCTGCCTGGAAGCCATGGCCAAAACAATCTTCTTGCCTTGGGGGAAAATCATAAGGGAAACAAATTTCCTAGTCTAGGAAATGATCTTACTGCATTGCTTTGCAGTGATCAAAGAGATGGCAGTAGGCAGGACTATCGCGGGAATCCTGTACAACTTATTAACCAAAGTAATAATCACAGAGCAAGGTGTAGACTCATATACATCATGTCTCTTCCACAAGTATGGTTTTCCTAACAATACATCAAAAGCTTCAAGAGGAGCAACATCACACAATACCTCATCTGTGAAGGACTTGATTCTATAGTAAAGGCGGCGATGTTGGCTGACACAATGGTGTACGGTTATGGATGTGTTGTAGTCTTTAAGCCCAACCGCTTCATGACTTCTATTGAAATGAGGTTCTTTTGGCTCCTGCTGGCGACAATGAACTGCAGTGGAGAAACCTTCACCCACATCTATGAATGGAAGAGGTGTTCCCCCTCCCCTGGATCTTTAGGCTCAATTTTATGGATCTTTGTGGTGGAAATGGTGGCACTAGGCTCTCCATCAATGATATGCTTCCCTTTGCCAGTCCCCATATCAGGTTCAAATAGAGAGTCGGAACCTGTATCTAATTCAAAAGCCTTTAGCTTGGCCACTAGTGATTGCTTGGACTGACACTCACTTGTATTGTGAGTGGAGCTTTTATGGAACTCACACCATTTTCCCATGTCCTTCTTCATCTTCGTGGTGTTTTTCTTTGCTTGCGGCTTCGATGGGTTGTCCAAGGTAGCCCTAGCTTGGCTTGGTCCCTTGTTTTGTGGTTTGGGGGTGCCTTTTCCTTGCTTTTGATTCACAGATCCAAGGTCCCACTTCTTCTATTTAAACTTCTACTCAATCTTTACAGTGTACTGATACGTTGTGCCAAGCGAGGATATGTTCACAAATTCCATCTCATCCTGGATGTACTTGTCTAGACAACTGTAGTACTTGAGCATGAAATTCTGCTCAGTATCCTTGATACCCAGCTTTGTGTGAAGGGTATGGAAATTATTTTTGAACTCCAACACATCTTGGTCCCTTCCCTACCATAGTTTGGTCCACTTTATGTATTTATCTTCATAGCTCCCAACAGGATAATATTGTTCCTTAATGGTGTCTCGGAAAGAATTCGAAGTGTGTGCATTTGAAAACAGTGAGGGTTATCTCTCATCCGTTTTTTCACAGTAAGTTTCCCACCATTCCGTGACATGTGGAACATCTTTGAGAAGTGAAAAAGTAATCTTTTCCCAATTGGAAAAGTCATGAACTGAAAAATATCCTTGCAATAGATTTAACTATTTATCTATGGCGTCTGCATCTATCATGCCTTCAAATGTAGGAATATCAAAGTTAACTGGTACTTTAAAAGGATTGGCGCATCCAGAGTGGTTGCTGGATGAAGATGCATCGCCTCTGGGTAGTCGTCAAAGAATCTAGGTAAAGTTATCCATCATCGTGTCCCTCTATCACTTAAGGGCTTCTTTGAGTAACATTTTGAAAGGATCTCCTACCCCCTCATCTTTATTTTCTTCCACCATGGAAGGTTGTCGGGTTTTGCGAGGCTGATCCTAAAATGGTATAACTAGATCGAGCCCCAACTGCTTATACCCTGACCTTGTTGGGGACATGCAAAGAGAAACAAAGAAAGAGCAGACCGCTCCGATACCACTGATCCAAACTTAAACAAGAATGCAACAAATTATAGACATAATCATAAACACAAAGATGCAGCAGAAAAACACTTCATTTCATTAATATAAAAATATTGAACTATGCTTACAAACAGAATGGGAATAAGATAGCTCGAGCAATGGTAGCTTATCTCTGAGAAGAGATGTGGCGGCTACATTCCTATGAACTGAGTTACAATGAAGCTAAATGGCCATTTTATTATTAAACAATAAGGGAAAACCCTAAACAACCAAAACCGTAACCTGAGGAGATGTAACACCAAGAGTTTATGGACCCTGTTGGGGTTAGTTGGGAAGCCAACTTCCTGGGGTCGTAACATGGTCATATTATCTCCATTTGATGCATATGTTACCTCATTGGAAAGATCTATTCAAGGAATATAACTGATGATGTGATTTCCATAACAATCATTAAATAAGTTTTGCCAAAAAATGTCGTTTAGGGCCTCAAAATGGCTCCAGAAGTTCAAGACCTGAAAAACTGCAAAAAATATTAAAATATTCTACAATTAAGGAAACAGATGAAACTGACTAGGGGTCTAGGTGGAATAGGTGAGTGACCACCAATATCCACTTGGATCATGTCTACTACCTCAATATATATTAACACAGTTTTTCCAACCAACTTATTTAGCATGCTAGGGTATAAACTGATGGGAGCTGAAGGATGTCTATCATATGCTCTAAGTGTTGTCTCAGAAGGCTTAAGTTTAGGGGATCCTAGTTACTACCAAATGGATTTGGGCATGACACATGTGGAAGCCCCTTCATTGATGATGTAATGATGGAAGTTGATATTTTGGACTAAAACAGGGATTTGTAAAGTGACGACGGAGGGTAGCTCTGGAGTAGCTTTGTCCAAGTCAAGGACCATTAAGCGAGAATCAGATGGGTCGATTGTGCCTAGAGCAGAAAGTAAGGCTTTCCATTGGGTTGGGCATGTTTGCAGGACTTCTAGTGCTGACATAGTTGATGGTGATTGTGCTAAGTCGTTTAATATGTTGTAGCTATGAGTTGCTTTCAAGTTGTATCTTGTGCGTTGTAAGGGTCCTTTGACCATTTTAGGCATGGGTTCTAGAGAATGTCGAGGGATGGTCAAAGACCCTGTAGGTATTTTTGAGGTGATGTGGACAGATTAGGCTCTATGGGAGCTTCAGAACTTCAATTCCTTGTCTGCAAAAGGATATCTTCCCCTATCATGAAAATATCATGATTAAGAGCATTATGGAGGATCCCTCCAGATGGATGAGTTTGGGGAGTTTGTTGCTAGGTGTTAACAACTACCTTATGGGGGAAGGGTCCAACATCACTCTAGCTTGTTGACCACCTTGCCCCCTACTGTCTTGTATCCTTATTAAATCAAGAAGATGAGGAAAGTGGTGGGAATGATCGCACTCCCCATAGATAGCACATGCATGATTAGTCCAAAGAGATGTGTTCTTGCCTTGTTTATGTGAATTATTGTTAGTTGTTCCCTAGTTTTGATTACGGTTGAGATTGTCTCTTCCCGGTACCCTTGGGGGTTGTTGCTGATTGTTGCCCCCTACTCAAGTTCTCCCTCTGGCTTAATTTTTAGTTTTTTCTTAGCAACATTGTAAGGATTGAATAAATTTAGTTGTTCCTTCAATTGTTGCTATGAAGCGAGAGAAGGTTGCACTAGATTCACCCATTCATTTTTTTTGCATTGGTGGGATGTTTTGTTGTTGTGCTAGGAAAGGAGAATATTGGTTTCCTTTTCCTTGATTAATGTACTGACTTAGGGGAGCAGACATCATGTCCATATTCCCAGAGAAGTAGTGGTTCCTCTAAGGGGGGAGCTATGAGCCTCCTTGTGGGGGATGATATTATTTAACCCTAATGACTATGTTCTACATAGCTGCAATTTGACCATTATCGTACTATGTATGTCACAATGGTGATGTATTGGGCGTAGCATCATATGCTTGGCCATTCAATGAATACCCAGGGTTTTGTTAGTTGTTGTTGTGGTGATTTTGGCATAGGGACGCAATTAATCCGTCAACAACATTGGATGTGTCTGGGATCTCTTTATAAGTTTTCAGGCACGGGACGTTTGGGAGCACATGATAAATGTACCCAGACTGGGTATAGATAAGCTCCATATGTTGGGATTTACTAATGGCTTATTCCTCGGTTTGCGGGGATGAATTTTTCACATTCTTATATATTTCAAATGTGATGTATCTCAGGAATATGTCCAAGTGGACTTTATCTTCAAACTAGGTTTTGCACAGGCTATGGTCTTTTTTCCATTCATGGAGATGGTGTGAGATGTGAGTAGCAGACGTTTTTTTGAAGTTGGTTAGGAGTTCCAGACCCGAATCGTAGTGGACTGGTAGTTGGAAGAAGGTGAGGAAAGTAGTAGCTATTGAGCTAAATTTCCCATGTGACACAAAGGGTTGGTCCACATACCATTTCACAGGGGGCCCAGTTAGGGTGTGTTCAAATAGTCGTAATATAATAATATCTTATGTGATACTATTAGACGAACACCACAAGTGAAATTTCATGACATGGTTTCCTGGGTCTCCACCCTGTTTTCCCTCGAACTTTGGAATGCCTGATGGGAGCTTGGTGGGCATAGCTAGCCAATTTTGGCCATGGGTGATCGGGTCATTGGTTAGCTTGCTTAAATATAGTAGGTTTAGTGAAGCTAAGAATGGGATTTATGCATTACCGCCATCATATAATGATTCTGGACAACTATATGAAATGGAGTCCTCTGTGTGGATGTCACAAGAGAGTTACCTCGATGGGTATCTGAAGGAATGTTAAGAGGAGAGGTGTGTGAACTCCCAAAGGGGGTAGTGTGTGGGGATCCTTCTGGAGTGGTGAAGGGTGTACTTTTCCGAGGAAGAGTTCTGAGCAAAGATGTCATAATAAAGGAAGACACAATAATGGTGGCTGAGTGACATCCTCTCTACCTAAATGGTGGGAGTCTTGGCCCACCTCCCAGTAATGGGGGGAGGTTTAAAAAACATCTAGGTCGACGGGGAGCCATGGGATCCCCTATTGTATCGATTTAGAGTGTGTGCTACTTTGTGTATGGTGAGGGAAGGAGATAAATATCAATGAAATTGGGTCACATATATAAAACAAAGAGAAAATATAAAATGTTTATTTTCCTTTAATTTAAACTATGTGATTAAGGAGAAAAGGAAAATGTTTTTATTTGTTTTATATTATAAAAATTCCTATGTAGAATTAGTCACCTTGTCCACTCTCAAAGTAAGTGGGCCTTGTGAAGATGTCTTTTGATGGGTCCTGGGATAACGTCTTGAGATAACTGGTGTTTCCTTCCAGAACTCAAAGAATCAACGAAGGTAATGGTAATGAGGCTCAAGCGTTGCTTGCATCGTCACTTATAGGGAAAGGATGCCCTAGATTTGGTCACTAAGTACCTTCGTCCCACATGAGCATTTGAGTCTTTATCTTATTAGTAGTGAGTTACCAATACTGAGTGCTAGATGGGTCAGGTATCCCCAAAGAGTACCGCACAACTAGACCTAAGGCGAACCCCTTCTTAATCAGGTCTCTGCCATGGTCACATATTCTTTTCTGTGGGGTGATTGAAGTATTTTAAGCTCCCTAAAAAGTCAACAACTATGTTTCAATGGTGTAACATGACCATGGCGCCTTATGGGATGCCTACCCCCAATGGTCTTAACTTGAACTATAAATTTTTTGGTGGCCTCCGTGGGGAAATTTAATTGGTTCAAGTTATGGTTATTTTTAAGGAGTCTTAATTCACTTATGGATTGATTTTTGTAAGACAAAATACACTAAGTACACAAAGATCCAAAAAATGGATACCAGTTGAGTACAAAGCATATGAAGGCTAAGTGTGTGATGCAAGTGAACATACAAAGTGTGATAAGATGTGGATATGTGATCCTTTTCAATATCCTTGTAATTACGCTATGTGTTTATTTTTCCTTGCATGGAAAAATGAAGTATATTTGTAGATTATGGGCCACTTAATTTTTTCCTATTAAACTATGTGGAGTTTAATAAGGGAGATTGAAATTCAAATGTTTTTGAGAAGGTTTTAATATGCAATTCTAGGTTCATCTGAGAGATGCAAGGGAAGCAACGATTAATTACTTTTTCACATAAAATTTTATCCTTGTACCAAACAAATGCTTTGGTTATTAGTAAGATTTGTGGATAATCAACCACTTACTTATTCACTAATTAAGCTATGTGATTTGCAGAAAATTTAAGCAAAATAGTTTGAAAAACATATGTGGAATTTGGCCACTTACTTTCTCCCTAATTAAGCTATATGGGTATTTACAAATGCATAATGAAAAATACTCTAATTTCTTCACCAATTATGGCTTGTAAAGAAACCATAAGTATTAAATAGAAGATATTGAAAGCAAAGGTGAAGGAAATTCACTAAAGGCTACCAATCACTTGAGAAAAGAGAAAATACAAGGCCTTTTTGTGCTTTCTATTGACCGTGTGGATTTTGCAGACACATACGTGCAGGCACGTCTCTCAGAGAAAAAGGCACGTGGGCAATAAAGAAAAAAAAAGTTTCAGTTCCACGGGCTCAAAATAGATCTTGGGGTTCTGTAAAAAATCCAGAGAGGTGGAGAGCGCCTTGTAGGATGGTTGTGAAGAGAGGGGGTCCTGCAAAAAAAATCTCTAGATTAATGAAAAGGGAGTAGTATGGTGGTCATTCATGTTGTAGTTTTTTGGAGCACAAGTGTACCAAAAGACACCCCCTTAGCAGTGGATTATTTCCTGGAAAGGATCACATTCATAATTGGTGTTGTTAGTGGATAGACTTAAATAAACACAACATTGTAAATAGTGGAAACAATCCCTACATAAAAATAAACTAAACAAAGATCTACATAGACAAAACAATGCTCAAATGGAACAAACACATAAATAATATATGGAAAAATCTCCCTTTATTGATTGCTAGTGGTTGTGGTTAAATACAATAGATTAATCTTAGACACTTGAAGGGAATTCTTTAAGCTATTGAGCTAAAAAATCCTCTGCAAGGGGGTTTCTTTCCTCAATCGCTTTTCAAGTTTCTCCTCTCTCTCAAAGAAGTGTGAAGACTCTCCAATGGTGGATTCCTCTTCTCTCACTAAGATGATGGGTTGCTTAGAAGCAATATGACCAACATGCTAGTGCTCTTAACTTATTTGGATTCAACAATGCAATGGTGGTTTGCTCAAACAACAATTTAGCTAGCATAACAATGTCTCATATTTTGGTTCTCCCATGGCCTGTTTATATAGATTTTTTTTGAATCCTTCTTCCCTCTCTTGGTACATGTATGGTAAAGACACATGAGTAGGACAAGATGATTCCATTGAGGGTTGCATATCTATAAGGCGACTCGAATTAAACTATACTACACTAAACTCATGTCATAGAATTGGCCCCAAGTGTGTAAAGTGGTCTCGAACATCCTTTTCTGCAACCATGTAGATTTTGGAGGATATTCCATACGTGTGTGTTTATCAAAGAAATAGATGCACAAACTTAATTTTCTTTCCTTTATAAACATCGGAGCTTAGGAGAACTTTTATTTTTTAAACTCCATAATGTATTTGGCTGGAAAATGTCCACCTGTGCATTCTGCTGGACACTTTTAGTGTTTTTTGGATTGTACTAACAGGTGTACGATTTTTTGTTGTTAACAAGCTAGTTACTTGAGTGGTTAGGTTAGCTCCTGGGAGTCCTGTTGCTGATGTGGAAGGTATGTATGGTGTGCTTCTGTCGATTCCAATTCCTTAAGGTCACATAGGAGGTTGAATCCCATCATAGTAGCCTCTCGTCACATGTTTTCCCTGGTTGGCTGGTTACTTGGGTAGATGTGGGAGAAGAGTGTTATAGAACACTAGGTGTAGGCCAATGAATGGAGGAATGCTAAGCTTTAAAGAGTTTTCACCCATAGCCTTGATGATGATCTAAGGCTCGCATGAGAGTTGTCAAATATTTCAATGGGCTCCAGCATGGCATTCTTTCAGCCAATGTAACAAAACTTTGTGACCCACCTGTATCTTATGTGTCACTTGATGTTGATCATGCCACTACCTATACTTGGCATTACACTTCTCCAAGATGTCATGAACCTGCTAGTGGATGTGCTAGTTGTGTTCAATAAACCTATTTTTTTTATCAGTGTCAGAATGTACATGTGTATATTTTGTGTGCACAGTCACATGAGGCATGGTAACATAAATCAGACACAATGGTTGAAATCCTAGACCCACTTGAAAGGGACTATAACTAGTTGAGCTATGAAGAGATCTATTATAGTTTTGTTGCAAATAGGTAAGGCGATAATCCCAGGTTCATGGATTCTTGGAGTTGTACATGTAGAGTATGTGCACTATCATCCTGTTGACTACCTCTATCTGGCCATTAGTTTGGGGATGGAATGCAGTTGACTTGGTGACCTTCATGTCGAATAGTGTCCAGAGGATCAACCAGAATGTTCTTACGAACATTCTACCATGATTTATTATAATGGTATGTGGGATCCCAAAATGTACCCATACTCATTCAAAGAGGAGCTTGGTAGTATCCTTTGTTGTGATACTCTTCTTGTAAGTTTCCAATATAGTCATCTTAGAAAATGTGTCCATGACAAAAAATAAGCAGTCATTAGCATGCTTGGTATAAGGGAGGCCAGATAGATATTTCATGGATATGGATTCCCAGGCCTAAATGGAGTAGGAAGAGGAGCATACAAGCCTTGATTCTTGATGGTTGGCTTGATGATGACATAGGTAGTGTAGGATCTCATATATTTTCCAACATACTATCGAAGTTTTTGCTAATAAAAGTAATTCTATAGTACGACCAAAATTTTCTCCACACCAAAGTGTCCTGCGACCCAACTGTAGCACACCTCCCAAATCAGTTTGGCACTCTCACTTAAAGGAACACAAAAGTGGCCCAGCTAGCATAATAATACATCCTGGAGGTGGAATTTTGGAATATAGAATCTCGTATGTGGTGGAGAACTATGGATAATTATTTTATAGTTATAACCATCCATAGGGCTTGTGGCCACAAGAGTTGAGAATAGTAGTTAGTTCTACAACTAGGGGATGACTGAGAAAATTTGCAACATGATTTTTTCTTCCCTTTTTGTATTTAATGTTCAAGTGGAATTCTTGCAGATATGTAGACCACTTTTGATGGCGATCATTCTAAAAATTCCCTTATGTCTGTATAAAATAAAGAGGTCAGTGATCTGTGTGGATGATCATATCCTTACCCATAGTGTAATTATTTCATTGTCATCAACCCTACACAATAGAATGCATCTCTTTATCATAGGTGGGGTACTTTTGATTGTATCGAATAGTGTCTCAATATGATAGGCCACTAGATTCCCATGCTCGATGAGGACTACACCAATAGAATAATCAGAGGATTTTTTCTCAATTTAAAATGGTTGTTGCATGTCTAGCAATGTCAGTATAGGTACAAAGCAGAGGTGGTGCTTGAGCTCAACAACTGCCTTCTATTGGGACTCAGACCAAGAAAACTTTACTTTCACTCCACCCTTGGTATTCAAAGGCCAAGTGATATGGGGGAATCCCAACTTGAACCTCTGATGGAATTTGACAAGGCCCAAAAAGCTATGAATTTCTATTAGAGTGGTCAAGGCTGCCCAATCCCGAATGACTTGGATCCATAATGCCCTCCTCCCACATTTACCCAATTTACTAGCATACCGAGGTAAATATGTGATGAATAGTTACTATGATATGATTCAACCTCCTAGATCACCTTAAGTGTGTGGAATTGATAAACCAAAACCCTTAATGACTTTTGTGTTAGGCGTTATAGGACCCCCAAGGGCTAAGCCACCCTTTCAGGTGTCGTGACCCTAAATTAAACCTCTTTTTTCAATGTTCTAATCTCCCAGACGCTGGTACGACACTGCCTCATTTTGACTAAAACCCTCTAGTAGCATGCATGATGCCTACAAGGGAGAGAATACATTATTTTTCACCCTATTTTGTGCCTATGACCATAGGATTTAAGCCACCTTGTTGTATAGGTAAATCCCCTCTGCGGACAGAGGCGATCCCACTAGCCTAAACGGGGTCTAGCAACAATCGAACAACGCTAACACGCAGGTCTGTAACTACAAAGTAAAGGCCAATGATGAGAGCCTACCTAAAATCCAACGCTTATATTCGTAGAATATTCATCACTTCCATTCTTTCTCTTCAGATGTTCACAATCCTCACGATCCTCGTGAATAGACACCTGCACATGCAAAGAACAAGACAAATACAAGAATAAAATCCAAGAAATGCAACTATGTATCAATCAGAAAGGATACAACTTAAACAACATAATAAAGACACATGAGTGGAACCATAATGATAGTCGTCTATTATTATTGATAAAACAAAAGAGAATACAACCAAGTTCTGATGTCAAATCCTCCTTTGGCTGGGTGAATCAACAACGCATGCCTTGCAAAGCTTGTAGGGGATGGGAACAAGCCTCTCTCTCCTCGATCACTTGGACATGGATCTCCTCCTTAAGTGTTTAGCCTCATAGGGATGAACAAGGCCTCTTGCAAGATGAGCTTAGCAATTCTCAGACTTTGGGAGCTTGAAGAGTAGAATTACTAACCAAGAATTACCAGCTAGCTTGTCAAAGGGGAAAGAACAAGCTTATATAGAGATAGGAGGAGTAGATAAGACCATACAATTGATTCATGGGATTGTCCTTATCATTAGGAAGCTTCCATGAGAGGTGGAGAACTACTTCCCTCATTGGGAGATACGAAGCCCAACTGAACCAACTAGAACTGGAATTAGTTCATGGATAAGGTGGAAGGAACCTTCAGAAGTTTGATTGTTGAAAACTTTACCCAACTGGGTTGGCGCTAGTGCGAATCTGAGACAGATCGCCAGCTGGCGTGCCCTCTTTGGAGGATTTACCCCACTGGCACGAGTAATACACTATGGAACAACGCCAATGGAGAAAGGGCTATATTTTTGGGTATTATGCAGAAGGTGTCTTCAGGGCACATGCAGTACATACTTTAAGGGATACAAAGCAGGTGTTTTCAAGTCATGTCACTTCTCACAGGTCCCGGAATAGGTCCTCCAATGTACGGAAGAAGGGGTAACAGGGATGGTGACAAAATATTGTGTAACAGATGCCCCCTAAAGCATGAAGCCCGAGAGAGAGAGGGGTGAAGTGCTTTACAAGAACATGGTCGACTGAAAACACGACTGCCGGAGAACTTGCACAAAGTACAACTGATGTCTCAAATACATGATGTACATGGCATGGGTGCAACCATCCATAACAGAGTACATAAAAATCTGGATCCTAGGTATAGATGCAGCCATCCGATGAGGATCAAAGAATCAAACTCAGGCATGGTCGCAACCATCCAGTGAATGAGTCATGTAGTGATTATGATAATCCACAAAATGCAGCCTGGATCTCAACATACAAAATCCAGGATCTTGCGCTCCAACTCAACTCGAACAAAGTACAAGTTCAAGCATGCAAATAGGGGAGTCGAAGTCGAACATGCGAGAACATTGTCTAATTACTAGTCAATGATGAAAACTGTTAATAGACGCGAGAGGTACCACCAGTAATGACAATGGTCGTCAAGGTACTATAGGTACAATCCATGACGTGGGAATCAATGAGTTGGTGTCTAACACTCGTAGAATCATCCGATCAGAGGCCAATGATGAAAACCTCGTGTCGAACACGAAGAACCTGCCATTGAGGCATGCAGGCTCCAAGGTACCTGAAGGGAGTCTCTAGGTCAACTTCCTGGATAATGAGTTGAAGTCGACAGGAAGTAACCTTGATCGAAGGTGGGCCATAATGTTTCCCACATCATCGACACGAGACAGAGAAGGATAAAATTTTTTGTGTGAAGCATCAGAGGGAGGTTGAGTATTCTGCAGAGGTCAACTTCTCTTGAACATATCGGCGTCACGACAGTGGACTTGGCAGTATTTGACATCAAGTGATTAGGGGTCATGGTGACAAGGAAATGAGTAGATGTATGGTCAAACAGGATAACCCAAACCCACAGAGGCAAGTGTGAACCAAAATGAGATATCCCCACCCAGACACGAATGCAGACGAGTGCCATGTTCAAGAGCGACATACTGCCGACACGACGATGACTACGGTTCCATTATTCCCCCACCATTTCTAGTGAGTACCTCGGTTATTTTTGGATGACAAGCTTGACGGGGATAGCATATGCTTGAGAGGCGTCATTTCGACGGAATTTGATGTCATTAAGTTTTAACGAGTCTGACAAAGGAAGAACTCGACGTCTTTTCATATTTAGAGAGTCTGAAAAGACAACGAAAAGGAAACTTCAGGGGTGTCCTTTTTCATGAAGTTGTGTCTTTCGAGCCCGAAAAAGTATAAAACCATGCTCGAAAGAACCGCCCGGCCATTGCGAGTGAGGAGTACTTTTCATAATAGTGACTTTGATATGAGAAAGTAAAAAAGCGATCAAAACCACGTCGCTTCGTGACCGTTAATGAACCGGAAATGACAAGGGTCCGACGATCTTTTCATTTTTAAACGGTCGGAAAAGGGTTTAAGGACGACCGCCTCTCATGTCCGTTTAAATAGTCGAGAGGATGAACTCAGCATTTTTTCATGTTTAGAGAGTCAGAAAAGAGCAAAAGATGACTCCAAAGGGACTTTTTCGTGTATTTACCGAGTCAGAAAAAAGTATAAAATACAACTTGTTTCGCCATGAAAGCTCCATAAACAACTGTCATTGCACCAAAGACCGGCGTAAAACCCATTTTCGACACAAATATCCATAAAAATATTCATAAAATGACTTTTTAAAGCTTAATTAGGGTCAAAAGCTATAAAAAGGTGAATGTCATGCGGAAAGAGTTAATCTTGCGGACAAAACCAACCTCCCTAGAAGCCTAAGACATTCTAGTGACAAACAAGACAATTAAGAGCAATCCTTCTCTAAAAATGCATTTATCATACAAGAAATCAAGTGTTTAGATCCTACCTGTAGTCCAACGCTGTTGTAGTAGTCCAGCCTCGTCGATCCGGATGAGCTCCTCCTTCACTTCGAAACCTGCATTCACTAACAATCAAACGATTGCATAGCACCTGAATATCTCATAAAATAAAACATATTCAACATACAGACCAAGGAGTATATGAAACAACTCATTAATAACAAATTGTTGAGAAGAATGGACTTATTTGTATTAATAGGAAACAAAGAAACCATTACAACCTGAGCCTTGGTGTTGTGCAAGTTCCTCCCAGGGTCCAGCAAGAGTTTTCCTTTACTTTGATAAGCTCACCCACTTCCAAATGAAACAAGAAAGGATGGGAATCTCTCCTCACAAGCTTCTACAAGGAAGTCCTAATTCCAGCAGCATCTACCCTTTGGAATGTTCAGCTTTCAACCTCCCCTCCTCTGGCCCAATGCCTGTATTTATACTGTTCTAGAGGAAGTTAATCAGGTCCAACATCAATAGGATAAGCCCCTCTTTTGGATGGGGTAGCTCCTCTCTTGATGGGATAAGTTCCTCTTTCATAGGGATACATGAACCATCTGGAGGCGCTCAATACACGTCAAAAATCTTCTAGAATGCTCTAGAAATGACCACAAGTAACTTTTTTAAGATGAAACTCGCGCCTTTTGACCTTTACAGGAGTACGCACCCACCCCTTTACATACAGAGCGTACAGGTACGTAGGTATTGTGAACTTGGGATGCGTACACGCAGGTAAGGTAGAGAGAAACTGCGTACCCAGAGATAAACATGTTTTTTAAAGACTTTCTCTCTTTCTTGAAGTTTGACATGGAGAGCAGAGGTATAAGGCTTGACAAGGAGGATAGTATGACTGTTGATGGAGCCATACTAACTGCAGATAGTCATGGTGACAAATTTTAATGTAACAGATTGCCCCCTAAAGTGCGAAGCCTGTAATAGATAAGGGTTTTATATCATCTAGGAAGGGTGAAGTACTTTATCATTTCAAGGATTATCTCGTGGAGAGCCTGGTCAAAACCTACAATTTTCAATACAAAATACATGTATAAGATTATATCATCGCTGAGGTAGGCATTCCCATACTCAGATCAAAACTTTAACTACAGACTAACTACTACTCTGATACAGGAATGATTTCATAGTACATCATAATCATAGAATCATGTAGACACAGTATGGGCACAACCATCTGTTTATAATTGGTCTACTATATAATGAGTACAAAACTCCTCACAGCCTGGATGGTGGAAACTAGATCCAGGGTCTTCATTTCTACTTCCCAAAACGATACGATTCTAGCCATGCGAATAAATGAGTCGATGTCGAACATGGTAGAAACCACTTGATTACCAGTCGAATATGTAAATTGTTAACAAGTGTGAGAGAGACCACCAGTGATGTCAATGGTTCTCAAAGTACCCAGTACAATCCATGAGATGTGAATGAATGAGTCGATGTCGAACATTTCATGGAGTCCTTCGATCGAAAGTCAATGATGTAAACTGTCGTCAAAGGTGAGAAACCTGCCATTGATGCATGCAGACTTCAAGGTACTGTCGATTTCTAAGTAAACTCTCTAGATAATGTGCTGATGTCGATAGAAAGTGACCCGTTGCAGGCAAGCCCACAACACGAAATCATAGTTCAAGTTGAAGAAATTTTGTTGTAAGGACTGACTCAGGGATGATAAAAATGGATGATAGGTATTTTGCAATTGAATGTTTTGTTTGCAGACCTCTTGAACACATAACGACACAACAAATGGCTTGGTGACGAATGACTCAAAGTTAATACCCGGAACCCAGCTGAAGAATTTCAATGTGGTTTGATCAACTGTGAGGCAAAGGATTTCCCAACCCAGGTGAATGAAAAAGTGTCGTGTTCAAGAGTGGTAATAAGGTTTTTTCTGAGACAAAAGGATAACAAATAGGCTCATTCTTCTCTCTTTCCCCCACCATTTCTGGCAAGTACCTCTTTATTTTTTACAAGCTTGAGGAGGATAACATATGCTTGATTATAAGCTCATCCTTCGGATGAATCCAACTTAGTTTTGATTCGAACCCTAAGAAGGAGTGGTCC
>APFE030430032.1:0-11416 GCA_000404065.3 Pinus taeda | reverse complement strand
CTAAAACTAAGACTAATGCAACCTTTAAATGAAGTAGTGGGTAAACATCAATAAATATCAATCCATGATATCCTCAAAACAATTAAAAAATATCATAAAAATTAACTAAAATAACTTTATTGTTATTATTATTATTCTTATTTATAAAAATAATTTATATAAGTTAAACATCCATACATTTTAAAAATATCTCACAAGGTTCACCTCTACTTTGCCATGGCAATATCATGGCTTATAAATATCACATGTCCAAAAAAAACATAACTCATTTCACATAATGCATGTTCATTTGACATTATTTTAAGAAGTAAAAAAAGAAAATAAGAGCATAACTATTTTGGAAATAAATCTCAATCTTTGATTTTTCAAATACAAGAAGCTTATGTAATATCTAGTGGAGGTAAAAGCCCTAACATTCACCTAACAAGTGCTACCAATGGCCTAACAATTGTTGTAGGGTAGTGTAGTCTCTCCCATTGAAATTAAAAATTATGTTGCTACAAAATTTGCATATAGAAACAGGTAGCATGATACATATAAAGCATACTTCGAAATATTTAAACTAATATTAATATAGTATGGAGAAGATTAATATATATCTTTATATCCGTAAGATATTGAAAATTATTATTCTGTGAAATTATTTTACAAAGCACAATTATATTCATATTTACATGACAAAGTTTGATAATTTATACTTTCCCAAAAAAACAAAATCTTGTAATTCAATTACTAAGTAGTAATTTTGGTAGGACTTCTTCAAATCACATTTGTATTATGTTCATATTCTGCCTTGGTAGGGACTAATAAGGTGCAGTTTAGTTGTTAGATATATCTAATTGCAATTTGGCATAATGATTTCATCAATTTACCAAGTGCTACAAAGTAGCTAAATTAAACTGAAAAACAATAATTAACTAAATTTGCATATATCTCATATCTCATCTTCCAACAAGAATACATTTGCAAATAGGCAAAAAAATGTAATAGCCTTTGATACATTTGTATACCATTTTGCCACAAAATATTTGATATATATACATTATATATAATAATTATATATGATAATATTAATTATATATATATATATTAAAATAGAAAATATTAACTATTAATTATTACATCAATTACCAACTTATTTTCATTTAAATTTAAGAAAAAAAAACCCCAATTACAACAATATTTACGAGAAGGCTTCATCCTACATGATTTAAAAAAAAAAATTATTTACAAAAAATCCCTTAAAACTAAAATATTTTAACATCCTTTATATAAAAAAGTAATTTATAATAAAAAATACATATATTAATATTATCTATTAAATATTTCATTATTTCTATAAATAAAATTAAACTCCATTTAAAAGTTTATTAGTATTTTTTTAATAACTCCATTGCATTTATCTAAATATCAATCCACAACACCAATATTCATAATTTTATCATTTTCATAATTTTATCATGTAAAAATGTTGAAGATTATTGTTTGCTAACTGCAAAAATTAATTACATGTAAATTATATTTTGAAAAAATAAGATTTTTCTCAGATCATGACCAGACTAGTTTAACATAATATACAACCAAATGTTTTATAGCTTGAAATGTGCCATAAACTAAATTTTCCAGTTGTATTCCATATAAAAGAAAGAGAGAATCATGTAAAGAAATAGTACAATAACAAGTATAAGACTACAAGACTACAATAAAGTTTCAAGATCAACAACCCCATAATGAAAAGTTTAAGCATCTTGCCAATTTACAAATTTACAAGAAGTTTATGTTCGGGATGGAAGCCTTACCGAATTCGTTTGCACTCTGCATAATTTTAAATGCATTCCTTTACTAAAAAAGTAGGCCAACAATTATACTATAATTGCAAGCTTTATCATGTAACAATGTTGGGTATTATTGATTAATAAGTGAAAAAATTAAATTACATATAAATCATATTTCAAATAAAATATATAAGATTTTCACGACAAGAATAAATAAGATTTTTACGACAAGAATGGTTTGACAACATATTAATACATAGCAAACAACCAAATGTCTTATAGTTTGAAATGTGTTATAAACTTCATTTTCCATATTGTATTCTATATCAAAGAAAGAGAGAGTAATGTAAAAGGAATATCAATAGGTAGAAGACTACAAAAAAGTTTCAAGATCAATAACCGCATAACCAAAAATTTAGGCAGCTCGCTGATTTTCAAATTTACATGAAGTTGTATGTTTGGGATGGAGGCCTTGCATAATCCTTTTGCATTCCGGTACAATTTTGAATTCATTTATGTACTAAAAAATAAGAACAAGAACTCTAGTACAAACTTAAGCTTGATTTTTAAATTATTCTCAACACTACCCGATGATAGTTGTTTATACAAACAACACACAGAACTAAAAAGCAATTAAATTAATGAAGCTTTTGTACTCTAGTGATGGAAGTAGCAGAAACTTGGGCGATGTCATAAAATTTGACTAAAAGAATGATTAAATCATCACTTGTTGTGAAGGTGAAAATAAGACCTTGAAAATATGAACTAATGGGTTAATTACAAATTAGTTTATATATATATCATAAAGTTAAACATTAGAGAATTTATTTTTCAAATTTTAACTAATGGGTAGTCTAAAGAAAATTGATTGTTATAATCCTACCTTGCCAAAGAATAATAATTATTGATAATTAAATTGAAATTTTGAAAGACCCACTCCAAAATGACAAGCCTATCTGTGTAAATTCTATAGCCATATAAATTAAGAGCTCACTCTAACTAATAAATAGACAAAATTATCTTTTCCCCAATAATTGATACAATTTAGAGCCAGATTCATTTCTTATTGTTTAAAATGTTGTTTTGAATGGATAGATAGATTCATCTCCATGAAATTACCCCAACAATTGATACAATTTAGGGTGAGATTCATTTGTTATTGTTTAAAATGTTGTTTTGAATGGATAGATAGATTCATCTCCATGAAAGCCCCCATAAGCACATGTGTTTTGCAAATAAAATAGCTTAAAATTTTGATTCTTAAAAATCTCTACTAGGTTTTGGCAAAATTTGATACAATTTTGGGCCACATGGTTATTTCTTGTTGTTTAAAATTTTGTTTTGAATGCATAAATAGATCGAACACCCTAAAAAATCCCAAGACTCTTGAACTTTGCAAACCTTTTATTCTTAAAAATATCTACTAGATTTTCGCAAAATTTTGTTTGTTGTTTAGACTATGCTTAAACGAAATGGTTGACCTAAATATTCGTAGACATAAAAACCCTTCATTATGATAAATATCACCTTGTCAATATTAAAAAATAAAAAATAAAAAATTAAATAAATTATAACTTTATTTTATATTATTATTATTCATAATTAGAAAAGCATTAATGTATGAGTTCAACGTATATACATTAAAAAAAATAACAAAATTCTTAACCATGGAAATGCCTTCCCACTTTTATCATGGAGATTCGTAACATCTCAATATGTTTTGTTACAATATCATGGACTAAGACCGTAGTTTACTAAATGCCAAAAAAACAATAAAGCATGTTCATAATACATTTTTTTTCATTAATCGATTTAATTAAAAGTCCAAAAGGCACATAATTTCTTTTAAGATAAATCTGTGACTACTATTAATGTTAACTCTCTACTATGTAAATTTGAGTTATTATTATTTAAATATATTTCTATATAAATATTGGATACTTTATTAATATTAAATTTATTAACCAAAATATTATTTATTATTAAATGAATATTAAAATATAAATTTACCAAATCAAATAATCTACTTTTTATTTTAATTTTATTAATTTTAAGTTTACTTCAAACTACATAACCTTCACACAAAGAGTACTCACTTAAATTAAACACCCCTTATTACTATCTATTTTATTTAATAATCTATATACAAAAATATCTTAACAAAATACTTTATATCATCTATTTTTATACTTCCAAAACTTTATTATATACTAAAAATATAATTTTATATGCTAGTCTAACTAATAGACAAAATGGTCATTCTCTAAACACTTGTTATTTTTTTTCCTAACATTCCATAAAGATTTAATGATTCATAAGTTTAATTTGTCTAATTGAAAAGTTTTCAATGCCTCGGCGTTTTTTAGTGCATGAAATTGGTTTAAGCATTCCGAAGTGTATTTTAAGTAATAAGAAGAAATCACAATCCTACTTGAATTATATATATATATATTAAATATATATATATATATATATAGCATGAAATAAATTTTATTTTTAAAAAATTTTAAAACCTTTATTATCCCTATATCTCAAGTAATAATGCTAATCAACATCACATGACTATGGATTAATCTAAATTTCACCAAAAAATTAAACAAGGCAATTGCAAAGTCTACTTTATAAAACAAAAATAATTTATTTTTTAAATTTCTAATTCTATATATTCAAAGCCTGATTGGTTCACCGAGCTTGAATCTTATTGTGAAATCATGGTTGTGCTACAACCGTCTTCAATTCATTTTGTTGTTGGCATCCATTGTTGAAAATGACGTTGTACAACATTGATATCATCAATCACCTACAAGTGGATTTCGACTCATTCTATATGATGCCTAGCCCACCCTGCTATGTAGTTTTCATCGAAATGTTTTCTAGACCCTCCCCTAAACCTGTACGCTGAATTTTGTCTTGAAGACATCTGCAACAATGCTTCGAAGCAAATCTCTTTAGACTGCAAAAAATTATTCTAGTCCAAATCGATCCATGTTGTGTGCTTGTCAAGTGGTCATTGAAAACAAGGGCTTGTATTTTAATGGTAAATATTAGTAAAGTCCACCATCAACACAATTAAGGAAGGGATGAAGCATATTTTTGTGTATGAAAGATCAAAATTCTATGCCATATTGATGTTAGACCCATCGACCAAATTTTGAGGTATTGAAAATCCTTTGGGAAAGCTTTTTGAAGAAGGCATAAATGTGAGAAAGGCATATTAGTTAACCATTGTCAGGCCCCAATTCCAAAAATGACACTAAAGGGGTGTCCCTTCTAGGTAGAGAACCCACCTCTGCCCTTCTATTCGATGAAGAGGGAGGACAAAGCTTTCCTACTAATTTGAACCATAACATATGGTCCCATAAAATCAATGATATTTTACCTATCTTGATCAACCAAGTTTTACATGAATATGAAAAACAAATTGTGCAGCATGTTTGACCCGATCTAGCAATAGTGCATGAGAATATTGGGTCTACTTTGATTTTTGACCTGTAAAAGAAAAAGGGAAAAAGGGATAGAAGTTGCTAGTCAAAGATCCTACTGTGAAACATTTGAGAGTAAAAAAAAAAAATCATCCCAAGTTTTGAGGGAACAACCCATTACTAATATAATTTTTGAGTGGTTTTTTGTCAATTAATTAACTTTTTAATAATACATTTTTTAATCCACCATTTTAAATTTTAACTCATCACGCATAATAAAAATATTAAAATTTCCTCGTCGAAACTCCAAACCTAATTGTGCCACTTACCATCCAAAAAGACGATCAAACCCTACAGACGACCTATTCACAGCTAACACAAAACCATGATGTGATCATAGTAGGATGGATCTAGCGCATGATGTGACCAAAACCATATGGATTCAATTCAGTATAGTTGGCATGTCACATGTATGTGATGAACTTTGTACCAACGTCTAATCTATTTCACTACCTAAACTTATTTTTGAAACGAGTTTGCACACCAAAACTATTTTTCAACATTATAAACACATGTATAAATACATCAAGTATTGGTAAAAGATAGAAATATTATCTTAACCACACAATCAATATTTTGATATAATATCTCAACCACACACCTAAATAGCATCTAAGATATTTGTTAGATGTAACAAAATTCTAAACAATGTAAATAACTGCATCGCACGGCAAGTAGGAATTATATTTTCAAAACCCCCCCTAATGACCACTTGTCTCAATTTCAATTAGAAAAGTTTAGATTTGGTGTGGGTGTTTACAAATAGGATTAAAAAGAATATGTCAATGTCCATATAAAGGAACAACCATCTACTATAATGTGCTGGTACCGACCGCTACAACCGACAATCTACTAGGATGTCCTTCATGTACATGGTTCACCGTTCAATCGACTATACATGTACTGTACACTTAGTCAAAATTAGAACAACTCCCGACTGGGCCACTCAGCCTCATCCAACCTTTTTAAACTATGCATTACGTAGTATTAGTCCTCAAGCAACATCCTTGTCTCTTGGAACTGTGAAATGCGTACTCTGCCTCCCATAACTATATATTTCATAACCTCAGTGCTCAAGGCCAACCCTTAAGTCATAGAATTGCATAATCTCTCTCTTCAACCAAGCAAACACTGCACATTGTCCAGTCTCAGTCTTTAAGCCTCAGCCTTGAGCTCTTGAATTGTGCAACTGTGCAATCACTTGGCCTTCTCTCCTTCCAAAACTACACATTTTGCAATTTCAGTGCTCAAGCCCAGGCCTTGGCCTCAAAAACTATGCATTCATGGCCTCTAGCTAGGTCTAAACTGTGCATTCCATAATCTAAGGCCTCAAGACCAACACTTGAACTCCTAAGTTATGTAACTGCATAATCACTTGGCCTCCTCTTCCTTCGAAAAATGCGCAGTTGGCTGAAACAATGCAAAACCCCTCATCTTGGCTTACTCACTCCCAAAACTGCTTAATATTCTTACCCAGTCCAGCTTTATAGATTCACCCGCGACTGCCTGAGTTGTGTAAATGCATAGTTACTGAGCCTCTCCCTCAGCCTATCACCTGGTTTCGGCTTAGTCAATGGATCATCATGCAACATCTAAGACTGGGGTTTTATCCAACTTATGTCATCTTGTAATGAGTGGATTGCGAATGCAGGTACTCTATGCTATGGAAAGATGATAAAGAAGGAGATGGAGAAGGAGGAAATGCTATAAGACACCTAAGGAGATTAGGAGATAAGATGATTAGTAGGCAAGAATACAAAGGAACACTGGACTATAACAGAAGATGGAAGATCAAGACCACATTGAAGAATCCTTATATTCTAGTCATAAGGAGGAGGAGGAAGAAGAAAATGCACCATATTTTCAATAAGACTCAAAGAAAGCAATATCAAAACATCACCTGACATTTCCATGTCATCATTATGTCGTGTCATGAGCCATCATGTGCCACATCATTCGTTGTTATGTAATTATATATTGTAAAATGTAATGTGAAGTAGAAGTTCAAGAGTCATCTATGTAATGTGAAGAGTCATGTAGGAAGTCAAAAAGTCATGAGGGTAGTCCAAGAGTCATAAGGGAGGTGCACGATCACCCCTTTTATTATATATACACCCTCATTGTACATGCAAAGGACTTTTTACTTTGGCTTCTCTCATAAGGCATCAAAGAGATAGAGTTAGTACTTTTGGGGAGAAATTCGTGGCTCCAATGCTCAATTATTGGAGCTAGTGATGCTCATTGCATCCCTGTATCTTGGGACTTTAACTTAGCAGTTGAAGGGTGATGGCCGTAACGTTTTCATGCATGGATTGTGAATATTTGTATGATTGTTCTATGAATATTTATGATTCATGTTTGTTTTCACATGTATTAAAGTAGTTGAACTATTTCAGTTATGTTACTGCTTATGTAATTGAAGATGTGTTGTAATGGTTATAGCAACCATCACATCTCTGTGAACTATTCTACTCAATGTTAGGTCATTATCTTTTCACTTATGTGCACTTCTACCAGGGTGGTACTGTTACCTCACTCTTGGAGGATCACCTTCGGTCCCTCTATAATAAAAGAACCTAGATACGCCTGCAACCAAACTTTCACCAGGCACACTTACTTGCTTTTCACAAAGGCACTTATATGCTTCTCTCTCCTGCCGATAGTTAAAGCCAAGGAAAATCTATAAGAAAATATGGCAACTGGGTCGATACTCCAGATGGGGTTCCTATTCCAAATGGTTTGAGGTATAATTGGGACTTCACATCAATGAGACCCCCCTTGGTTGATGGATTTATAACACCGTCAACAGGCACACATACACGTTAAGAGTGTGGGAAAGCTGATATCTCGTAGGGTCATTCATGATAAGGAGTAACTACAATTCCCTGCAAGAGAATGTGCTTATCCATGAAAGTATACATTATGTCCACACTAAATTCCAATATGGAAAATTTCATTTCTTTTAAGACTTCAAAAGTTATGATTCTTTCGTGGTATTATCCTTGAACCAAACTAAAAATTGCACCAATTCTCATTGATGGTGTATCATGGTATCCGGTTGGCTGCCTTCTCAACCTTTAAAAATATATAAGGCAGAAAATATCGATCATTAATCGCTGGTAGAAAAATATTTCATTTGGTGGTGGTCATAGGCAAGTAGAGGATCTATAACAATCTCTACACAGTTTATCTGATGTGATATGCCAACAAAGAAAAATGCACACGCTGGCACTACATAGGTATGGATCTTTGTGTTGTTCCCCTATTTTGCATCACTCCTCATAGCTCCAACACTGACTTGATAGTTGTAGTTTCCAATATACACTAGAGAGTGGATCTTGATAGAAAAGGAGAGAGGGTAAGAAACCACTAACATAAGGAAGCACCAAAATCGAAAGCAAACATAACTAAAATGAGTTAGGAATAGACATAATCTCTTTGACAACTATATACAAGCATCGTCATCTAGGACAATAATCAATCCATTACTTTCAACAATGTTCTAGTCTGATTTGGCATCAATGAGCCTTCATGTCAGCTTCACGTCCTAGATTATCATCACCATCATTGGATTGTTGCAACTCCAGGTGAGTTTATGTCCCACAATTTAGCACAAATAGGCACCATAAATTACATGCACGATACTCTTTTTTAACACACCTTCTCTAATCTATTCAGATAACAAATAACTCAAATATATCTCTCATCTCTATCACAGATATCAGGTTCTCCTTAAGGGAGTTAACCTAGAGCCAGTGGCTTTGATACCTATTTATGAAACCATTTTGCACACCAAATCTATTTTTCATCATTATAAACACACATATAGATATATCAAATATTGGACTAATATAGAAATATTATCTTAATCACACAATCAATATGTTGAGAGAATATCTGAACCACACAGTTGAATAGGATCTCAAATCTCTATTAGATATAACAAACTTCTAAACAATGTAAATAACTCCATCACAAGATAAGTAGGAATTATATTTTCTAAGTAACTTTGAGCGAATCCCTTATGCATTTGAGTCCATATATTTAAAGATAATGCTCCATGACATATATTTTTTGCACATGTATTTGTTGATCATGGAGGTATGCTACTTGATATTATTTTGGGGGGAGAATATGTGCCTATGAAAACTGTAATCATGATAAGGCCATGTGCATGCATAATAACTGTAAAATGTTATCATTATTATTTTTTAATAATATAATAATAATAATTGATAATTGTTTGGGGTTTTGAAAGAAAAGAAAATCATAGTTAAAAAGTGGGGATGATATATAACTAATATGTTATCGATTTGTTATTATTTAATACATAATAATCATAATAATAATAATAATAGAATCTACACTATGCAAAAAAAATCATGTAAAATGATCACTTTCTGTATAAATAAAAAACCAAATTATTTGAATAATGTAGTCTTTTTATGAAAGATGATAATAAATTTAAATTCATTTGACACCATAATATTTAATAATAATTGTTTATTTTATTATAATTAACATAAATTCAATTGTAATAAGTTTATATTTATTTGAAATAAATAATACATATTTAAATCTACATCCAATTTTACTTAATTTAATATAAACATAATTTACAATAATATATTAAATCTACACTAATTATAATTAATTATTAAATTTATAAAAATAATAATTTGAAACACAAAAGAAATACACTACTATATTAGAGGGCTTTTTTAATATGAATTCACTTCCATGGCCCACTATTTTATATATATATATACACACGCACCAATGTGAGAGAATTCCTTATTAGTTTTTTTGGGAAGGGAATGGACTATAGTGGATTGCTTAATAGTTGAGTGCATATTCATGAAAGGGACGCCCATAAACATTATACATTAGGAAACCAATTAAAGAGTAAACAAATAGAATAAAAGAAATAATTTTGTTTTCTAATTTAGAATTTTAATTTTTGGTCAAAAATCGAATAATCCAAGGGTTAATGCATATAGTTCAAATGGAAATGTTTTTGTTTATTTCTTTTAAATGTGATAACTCATTTTCTCCCACAAAAAATATAGTTATAGTCAAGTAATATAGTTATAGTTGAATTATTTCTAGTTTGTCATAGACATATCTATAGTTATATTATTTTTATAGTTGTGTTATTTCTAGTTTGTTATTGATATAACTATAGTTGTATTATTTTTAGTTTGTCATTTTTGGTCTTTGATATATTATAATAAAATTGTGTTCTAGTCAACTAAAATCAATTTACAAAGGGTAATGTTTTTGGCAAGAGTTCAAAGGAATACATTATGTCACATCAATTTATCTAAAACTAATTTACAAATCATCACCAATGAAAGGGATATTAATTTTTATATAAATAATTTCTTCAATTTTCAAAGATTAAAATGTTCAATTATAACTTCTAAAAATATAATTCCAAAATCTTCTTAATATTTTTCCAAAATGATGCAGGAGCATCTGGTCAACAGGGTAAAAACAGAGGGAAGGCAGACAAAGTTTCCAAAGAGGACTGGGAACATGGTTTGATGGATGGGCAGTAACACTACCTTGGTTATTTTTTTTTTCTCTTCCTTTTAGTGTTGTCTTTATTTACTTATGCAATGTTTTCTTTAATTACCAGAAACAGAGAAAAACAATAATATTATAGTTTACTTTTAATTAGGAATAGTAAAAAATTAGGAATAGTTTTATTCTTGCCAAATAGAAACCGAATACGTCAGTTAACAACCAACAATAGTTATGTAATAAGAACTACCTCTGTAAACAGAACTATAAAAGGAGCGGAATGACTCATTGAGGGGGTTCCGACTTCGTGAAAGTAAGCAGGAAGCAGAGATAATAAAGAAGAAGAATTTCTGAGCATTCAAATGATAAATGTACTATGTTCAATTGTGTGAAGTGCAATGATAATTCTTTTTGAAGCTAGGTTTCCAACCAGAGCATGCTACAGGCGTTGCGAAAGAAAGACAATAATATACAAGTGGAAATTCTACAGCAAACATACACGCCCGAACCCAGGTATGCAACATAATGCACAGTCAATCATATTCATGAAATTAACATTCCACATTGTCAAGATATGTTTCTAGAACAAGCATATTTGCATATAAAAGAAACCCTGTACAAATTCCATCATTT
>APFE030430011.1:2928-13325 GCA_000404065.3 Pinus taeda | reverse complement strand
TGAACATTGTAAAGGGTAGATGCTGCTGGAATTAGGACTTCCTTGTAGAAGCTTGTGAGGAGAGATTCCCATCCTTTTCTTGTTTCATTTGGAAGTGGGTGAGCTTATCAAAGTAAAGGAAAACTCTTGCTGGACCCTGGGAGGAACTTGCACAACACCAAGGCTCAGGTTGTAATGGTTTCTTTTGTTCCCTATTAATACAAATAAGTCCATTCTTCTCAACAATTTGTTATTAATGAGTTGTTTCATATACTCCTTGGTCTGTATGTTGAATATGTTTTATTTTATGAGATATTCAAGTGCTATGTAATCGTTTGATTGTTAGTGAATGCAGGTTTCGAAGTGAAGGAGGAGCTCATCTGGATCGACGAGGCTAGACTACTACAACAGCGTTGGACTACAGATAGGATCTAAAACACTTGATTTCTCATGTGATAAATGCATGTTTAGAGAAGGATTGCTCTTAATTGTCTTGTTTGTCACTAGAAAGTCTTAGGCTTCTAGGGAGGTTGGTTTTGTCCGCAAGATTAACTCTTTCCGCATGACAAGTTCTTTGAGTTGCATGAATACATTAAGAATAGGAAGGCTAAAATAGTTATCTTCGGCCTCAAAAGGAAAGCAGGCATCTGGTGGGAATATGTGAAGTTGGTTAGAGACATCAGGAAAAGAGTTGAGTTGGCATGAATTCAAGAGACTTTTCAGGAATAACTACTTGTCAGAGAGGTACTACGACAACAAAGCCAAGGAATCATATGAGATAAATACGGGATCGATGACAGATGAGGAGCAAATGATTAAGTTCCTTGAGTTATTGAGGTATGTATCTTATCTTAAGGATGAGAAGGCCAAAGTTTATTGATTTGTCAGTGGATTACCATTAGCATTTAGAGATCGGATTGAGTGTAATGAGCCTCGGTCACTTGAAGAAGTCATTGGGAAATTGAAGCATTATTATGAGGAATCAAAGCGCAAGACAAATCTCAACAAGGTTGGAAAGGGAAAGATAAAGCTAAAGGTAAATGGCAGTCGAAAAGAACAAGGCCTCAAGATGCAAGTGCAAAAGAAATGTTGCACCTTACAAAAAGTTTAATGGGTCACAACATGGAGGGAAGCAGAATAAAGGTGATGGTATAGGACGGTTGCAGTGTCGGACATGTGGTAAGGAGCATCTTAAGAGAGATTGTCCACAGAATCAGGGTGGTAGGCCTTAGATTCACAGTGCATAGGAAGCGCATATAGTTGGGGATGTTAGGCAGAGCATTTCACAGATCTATGCAGCGCTGGATAACATGCAAGAAAATCTCTAGGCATCTATTATCGAGATGGATGGTAAGCTTTGTGATCAAGTTGTTTCTATTTTGATTGACCCTAGATCTAATTATAGATATGTTAGTCCTGACCTGGTGGATAAGTGTGGCTTGAATAAGGAAGTGCATGTAGAATCTTGGTTAGTGCAGTTGGCTATAAGTACAAAGAAAAGAGTTCATCATTAGGTAAGAGCTTGTGCATTTGAGCTGAATGGTATATCTACATCGACACATTTGAATGTATTATTGTTGGGATCATATAGTATGTTTTTGGGTATGGACTGGTTGTAACTTCACAGGTCTAAGATGGACTGTTATGACAAAGCTATTGAGTGTTTGGATGAAAATGGAGAACAAAAGTTCTTGTAGGGAAAGAAGAAGGCAACATCAGTTAGAATGGTGACAACTATGCAGGCAAAGTACAGTCGTAGAAAAGGGTGTGTGTTATTTGCATTACATATTTCCAATGATAAAGGTAAGGATGTTGAGGATGCAGAGGTATTAATCAGGTATCCTATCTTACAATAGTTTCATGATGTGTTTCTGTTGTGTTGTTCAACAACCCCCCCCCATTTATTGATTTCATAGTTAATATTCTATTAATAATGGGGACTCTTTATAAAAAAATCCTCCAAGAAAATCTTAGCACTCAAGCGCTTTCTTTTTAAATTTTTAGAAATAAATTAAGATATCAAGTCAAATCCCTTTAAGACTAGCAATTCCAGCTTTTATCGCATATCGTTGGACCAAGTGTGTTAAAGGTTAATTAACAACCAAGATCCGGGAATTGCGATGGAAGGGATCACTGAAATAAACTTAGGATATCATTAAAATTTCCATTTCAAGCTAATACTTAAGGCATTTCTTGTAAAATGAAGCGCCTATCGTAATAGCATACCAACTTTCACAAAAGATGCAGCTCAAAAAGCCTATCGTAATATGCGAACTGCGATATTGCTGTAGAGCAAGCCAATACTTATTTCATTGCGACACTTTACTTAAAAGCCAATCTTGTGAACTACAATAGTTTGTGAAGTGCGATAGAACCCGGACCCGATAAAAACAAATGTTATAAACTATAAGTTAAGTCGACGCTTGGTGAAAAGGCACTTTATGAAGTAATTATTCATTTAGGCAAAGTACGCTCCAAAAACAATGAAAAATATGCCACTCACCTCGCATCTCGCATAATTCTAAACAACTTTGGAAAACGCATAGCCAAAAATGTGATAGTGCGATTTGTAATATTGCGATATACATCCATATACATCCATATACATCATAAAATTTTGTGGGAATCTCAATTCCAACCCCATTTTTATAAAATTTGTTAGGGTGTTATGCTGCCTATTCATAAAGCAGATTTTGATAGAACAACCCCTAGGTTTTCTAAAGAGGTCGAAGTAGATATCTTTCCAATAGCCAGATGATTTGGGGAGGAGAACCTACATTAGAGTTTTTGGGAGCATTCCTTCTCTGCATGTCCTCCCATATTATGTCTCCGACAAACTATTGGCCAAAGAAATAGCCTACCAGACAGTGAGGGAAGGCGCTTTAACTAGAGGATTGAAAAAGCAGAAGAAGGCCATTCGTCCAACCTTATCATTACAATGTGGTGCTTTCACACTACACGATTATGGACATGTAGTAAAGGAAGAAAATATTATCGTGTCTCTGAAATTGGCTACAGTTCCAAGAAGGAAATATAACCCAAATCACGTTGCTAAGGAATTTACTACTGTGGTAAAAGTCAAACAATTCACCCATGAAGAGGATGCCTTTGATGACCTCTTCCAACAAGCAGAAACATTTTCACAAGTTCTACATATGGCATCATTATTGTTGACCTCAGAAGATATTAATGCTTTCCATGTGTACAGGAATAAGGGACTGCTAATGGTCCCATTAGACCTATTATAGATTGAACCAATAAGAGAGCCAACTCCTAGCGTAAGCTTGGAGGGAAGTTCCACTGAAAATTCTGAAGAAGAAACCCAAGAGAAGTCAACTCATGAGTCAGCACACTTAGAACGAAAAATCTCAGAATGGAGGAGGAAACACAAATAAAGAGTCTGAGAAAGGCACAACTAGAAGTACAGAGGAGACGACCGAGCAGCCCTTGGCAAAGAAGCAAGTAGAGGTTGCTTCTACTTCAACTCAGTCAACTAAAAGTCTAGTCATTGACTTGGAACAAGAATGGGAGCAATTCAATAAAAAAATCCATACATACACAAATCTTAAGCAAACATCTGAACTGCAAACCCCCAAGCAAACCCAACATAAAGCAAATACATAAACAAAAGAAGAAGGAGCTATAGATACTCAGGATATTGAGATTATTCTTGTTGTTCCTACTTCGGAAATTGACTAGATACCTTCATTAGATATATTCTACAACCCTACTTAGAAGGTTGTAGTTAAAAGACAAAGGAAGAAAAGGAAACTAGACACTACTGCTGTTACAACTCTAGAAAATGAGCCAATGGATGTTGTCTGGAAGTACACGCCTGCCGACCAATCAGAGAATCTCACAAAGATGTCGCAGTTCACAAGAGCTTATGCCACCAAAACCACTGATAAGGTGATGGAAGTCCTAATGCTACTAAAGGAAAAGGAACATAAAATTCTACTGCTCGAACAACAATTAGCACAAGAAAAAAATAATCAGCAGGCATAGCAACAAGTAGCCCAACTTCAAAGGGAATTCAAGCGGATGAGAGTGGAGCACCAAGCTAGCTTATCAGAAAAGGATTCGCAAATTCATCAAATGCAATATATGGTGGATAAATTTAGAGATAACTCGCAAATTAACGAATTCATCAAATAAGCAGTTAGCCTCAATTCCCTATTAATGCAGCAAGAGGAAATATTCTACCAGAAAATATCGCAAATAAATCCTTACTATGAGACTAGTGATAAATTGATGAACCAAGTAAATGATATGAGGTTTGAGTATGAAGAAATCCACAAAAAGTTTTATGAATTTATCACTTGGCAAGAATGAGAGGATGGAAGAAAGACTGACCTACCAAAATTGGAAGAGTCCCACAAAGATATTATGTTCATGGATTCAGATTCTCGGTTAAAACAGGTAGAAGGGGTGACATCGATAGCAACAGGAGCAACAAGCAGCATAATAGAAGTCGTAAATGAAAACCTCCATGGTGCCAACCTTGTTAAGGAGTGTGTACCAGGGTTTCTACTGAATGTCAAACAACTAGAGCAGCAGTGGAAACAAACAACGCAGGAAAAGGAAGAGGCAATTAAATAGCTAAACAGGCTGAATTGGAGACATACTGGCAGTTTCTAGTAAAACCACACAGCTAGTGGATGACTCTGAGGTGTTTAACAACCTCTACACTAAAGATGGTGTCAACATTGACAGATGCCATATTTGCTAGGTAGTTAAAATCTACAATCAGCCAATCACCTCAGCTCAAGCCAATGATCGATATTTGCGACCTTGAGATCAAGTTATCATATTAACTTAGTTCAAGTTCAAAGGAGCTAGTCATTAGTTTATTTTATTTTTAGTTTTATTTTTTGCCTGTTCCGAGGAAGGTTATTTGAAACCTCCTCAGCTATTTTTGTAATAATCTATTTCAGGCAAGTATTTTAGTATTTAAACCTCTCTCATGCATTTAGAGAGGGGTCCTTAATTTTATCAAAAACACTTTTCAAGACATTACGCTTCTATACTTTCAATGAGGTTTTGATGAAATGAATGGAACAGGATCGATTTTTCTTTGAATATCTAGCATGCTCTACTAAAATGCACTTCTATACTCTTAGAATGTGTTGGGTTGAATGAAATTGGGTCAATATTGTTGAAGCACATGAGCAGGACTTGTCATATATGGTAATTTTATCGTATGATTATGTTTTATTTATGTATCAAGAAATACTCTTCTCTCGATTGTTTTATATATGAAAGTCAAGATTGTAGTTCTGCATTATTGCACTTCTATATGATGTTAGCTCTGATTCTATTTTAAATACATGAACAATTTTTATATGCGATATATTTATCTCAATTGTTTTGTCTAACTATTTATCCAAAACAATTATCGTCAAATGATTTCATTTTTTTGGCAGTTGAATGATCTTTATTACCAATTGATGTAAGACATCATTGTAGATCACATATATTATTTTATTCCCGGGTATATTTATAGTTAGATAATGTTAGATTAACATATTTTTATTTTTTTTCCCAAAGAAAAAAATCGAACTTGTTGTAAACAGAATAAAAAGTTACAAAGTATATGCCAGAGCATTCAGATTGTTGTATGATTTAATAATCATAGATCTCTACAAGAAGACTGCCCTTCCTGTCCAAAACTGAGAAAAAGTGGTACCCCTAATCTGAAACCATGAGCCTCCTAGATTGAGGAAAAGATTAAGATATATGCACATATTTAGTAGTTAGATTAGATCACACTTGGTTGAATCATTTCCTGTTACTTCCTATATCATCCCATCAACATTATCAAATCAATTCTCTTTGGGAAACTGGGCCCATTATCCCCAGTCGGAACCACTATACCAAACGGAAAAGGAGTTGCTTTAAAGGTCTGGACTAGATGGTTATACCCCATGTTGTCACAGTGAGTTTTGAGGCTTCAACAGTTTCCAACAAATATTTCAGAGTTACTGCCTCTCAAAGAAGTGGAATTTTCCATTGAGTTGGTACCAAGGGCAACACCAACATCGAAGGCACCATACAAGATGAGCACTAGCACTCTAGAATTAGTAGAGCTGAAGTTGTAGTTGAAGGAAATGCTTGACAAGGTATACATTAGGTCAAGTGTGTCACCTTGAGGTGCACCGATGTTGTTTGTGAAGAAGAAGGATGGTACTCTTAGGTTATGTATTGATTATAGGAAGTTGAACAAGGTAACCATCAAGAACAGGTATTCGTTGTCGATGATTGATGACTTGTTTGATCAGTTGAAGGGAGCAACAATGTTCTCAAAGATTGATATGCAATCCATATATCATCAGGTACACATAAGGAAAGAGGACATTTATAAGACAACTTTCCGGACTAGGTATGAGCATTATGAGTTTGTTGTAGTTCCATTTGTTTTCACTAATGCGCCAACTATTATGTGCTTGATGAATAGTGTATTGCGTCCTTATTTGAATAAGTTTGTTATTGTATTCATTGATGAAATCTTGATATATTATAAAAAATAGGAAGAGAATGTCAATCACTTAGCAACAATGTTGAGATTATTGAGAGACCATTAGTTATATGCCAAGATTAGCAAATGTAGTTTCTTTCAGACATAGGTACATTACTTGGGACATGTTGTTTCCAAGGAAGGCATAACAATAGATCCAGAGAAGATAATGGCTATCATGGGATGGGTATCTCCTAGAAATGTGGATGAGGTAAGATCATTTATGGGGTTAGCAGGTTATTATAAGAGGCTCATCAGGAACTTCTGTTAGGGTCCCACCCTAACCCCCTTATTTATGTAGTAGGATAGAGTCATAGTAAAGAGTCAATAAAGCCCATATTAATAATTGTAAGTAGTTAACCTGCATTTAATGACGGGAACACAGTTAGTTGCAAATGGGCCATGCTATTAGATAGATGGTATTAATAAGAACCATGGTACTGCATGTATTAGTCATATATAAACGATAGAGACTCCCTGCGAGGAGCATCATGTCTTATTTTGTCATCGAGCTCTGCTCTATTGGAGGTTGCCCCCTCGAAGAGGCAAGTGAACATTGCTTTTTGAATAATAAAATACTTGTTGTTGTTTCTCACTATTTTATGTTCTGGGTATATTTCTTCGCGTATTCAGTATTTTGGTATCGTCTTGCAGGTTAAGAGCATAACAAGTTGTATCAAAGCTCTTTCCAGGGCAGGTGAGATCTCCATTTCTTAGCATTTTTTTTTTTGGCTAGAGACGTGTTCCAGCGTCTTTAAACCACGGGATCTGTCGTTGAGCGCACAAACCTATGGATTTGGGGAGGCATGCATGCAGGAAATACAAGAGGTGGTCACGCTTGTTGGACTCCCTTGTAACCACTGTGGGTACCCCTTTGAGTAGTAGCGCATTAGACAGAACCGTGCACGGACTGTCTTCCAAGTACCCTCTGGGTATATCAGAAGCACCCCTAGCTCCTTTGAAACCTCACCATAGATAAACTGTCGGCCGTCTTGCTGCTACAGTACACCGAGAACAGCACTCGGAGAGATTGCTTGCCCGTATGATAGGGTAGTTAGGTTGTACGGCTAAGGGTACGGTTGATCCTCCTTAGTTAGAGCCCTGAAACATTAGGCCAAGTACTACTGTCAGACTCTTATGTATATTGCGATCTGTAGCACCTGACACTCCTCAAGACCATAGTTCCCTTTTCTCTCATGGGATCACACATAATCTCTCCTAGATCAGATCTCACAAGAGGGTTTGCAGCAGCAGCAAACATCAGTCCCGCAGTTCCGAGTTAGCAGACCAGCCATTCCGATCTATTAGATCCATCAGATCCGCAGCAGCAATCTGTTCTGTCAATCAGAGCTATCCGATCAGCGATTCAGATCTCTCAGATCTGAGTAGTCATGTGGGGTTCCTATACAGGGGCGTGATTTTCGCAGGACTTTTGGAAGAATTGACATTTTGAGGATTCGGCTACTCTGGTATTCCTAAGCAAGAAGTAAAAATCCGTTAGGAGTTTTCAAAAAAAAAAAAAAAAGTCTGAGACCCCTCGGGGCGCTTATTGGTGATCTAGCCCATAAGAATCAGGACGACGAGTTGAGCAAGGTGGTACCATTCAATTGTTAGTGAAAAAAATTTGGGCAATCCCAAATTTCAAGTACATCGGATCGGTGAATGGTAGAAACTCAAGCTCAAGTTATGGCCAATGAGAAGATCGACAAACTTGAACAATCCTTGCAAGCCATCCAAGAACAGCTTGACAAACTAACTCATGCACTCTCTAAGGGCAAGGAGGAAGCCCGCGAGGAAGCGTATATTGGCAATGGACACAGTGAGGGTGAGTCTAGCCACTCTCTTCACCTCTGGGGCACCCACCAACAATCTCGTCCGCGACCTCCCATGCTGGATATGCATAAATTTGATGGTTCTCACCCAGCCGCATGGGTAGCACAAATGGAGCAGTATTTCAATCTAAATAACATCTTAGATAAAGAGACTCAGCTTATGGTGGGGAGCATGTACTTGGATAATGAAAGATGGCAATGGTGGGAATGGCATAAACGTAGCAATGGCAATTTTAGGACTTGGGCCGCCTTCAAAAAAGCTCTTACATAGCGCTTTGACCATGAATCTGCTTTTTTGGGTCGTCTCACTAAGCTCTGACAGAATGGAACAGTGGATGAATATGTTACAGCCTTTGAAGCCTTAGCTTTCCGCACTAGGGATCTCCCAGATGCGTTCTACACATAATGTTTTATCAACGGTCTTAAAGAGGCCATACAAGCCCACGTCCGACTGCACCACCCTCCCACATGGTCGGAGGCGTGCACGGTAGCTCGTAACGTGGAACATGCGTTAGCGGCCCAGTCCATTCGCCCAAATTTCACCGCCAAGGGTCGCCCCCCACAGGCTCACAGCATGACTCAAACACTTAAGGTTCAAAAGGTGTCACCTGCAAAAATGGCCGAAAGAAGAAAGCAGGGATTATGTTACTACTGTGATGAAAAATACTCCCCAGGTCATAAATGCAAGGAGACCAATTTTTTTCAAATTGATGCCACTGATTATAGCTCATCGGAGGAAGCTCCACCACTTGAGGAACCTGAGGAGGTAGAAGAGGACAACCAGAAGGACAATGTCCCTGACGAACCAGTTATTTCGCTGCATGCTTTAGCAGGGATTTCTTCACCTCAAACTCTCAAAATCAAAGGTTTTATTAAACATCGCCCAGTAGTAGTCTTGATTGATAGTGGAAGCACACATAATTTCATCCATCAAAAAGTCATGGAAGCAGTGCATTGTTTTGTACGAGCAATTTCTAACTTCTAAGTCCAAATTGTGGATGGGGGAACAATGAAATGTGAAGTCTGTTGTGAAAATGTCAAACTTCAAATGGGGGATTATCAGTTGAAGCCCCACATGTTTTCCATACACATGGGAGGGTGTGACATTGTCCTCGGTGTTGAATGGCTTCGCACTCTTGGGCCAATCACAATGGATTTCCAGGAGTTATATATGAGCTTTAAGCAGAACAACTCCACACATACCCTCCGCGGACTCCAGGCGAGAGCTTCCTCTATCATCAGCTCACATAGGATGGAAAAATTGCTAAAAAAGGGCCATCATGGAGTTATAGCTCAATTTAATGCCATCCAGGCTGTCGAACCCAATTCTTTGTCGATTCATCCTGAGATGCAACATATTTTAAATAAGCATCTGCCAGTCTTTAACAAACCTCGTGAGCTTTCACCCTCGAGAGGGGAACATGATCATAGCATCACCTTGATTCCAGTGGCCCAACCACCAAATGTACGCCCATATAGATATCCATTCACCCAAAAGAATGAAATAGAAAAAATAATCAAGGAACTTTTGGAAGCAGGTGTCATTCGTCCCAGCATTAGTCCTTATTCATCACCGGTGGTCATGGTGCTCAAGAAAGATGGGGAATGGCAGATGTGTCCAGACTTCAGGGCCCTCAATAAGTTGACAGTCAAAGATAAATTTCCCATCCCGATTGTTGAAGATTTGTTGGATGAAATCAATGGGGCTCAATTTTTCACTAAGCTGGATCTTCGCTCAGGCTACCACCAAATTCGCATGAAGGAAGTCGACATTCCAAAGACTGCTTTCAGAACTCATGAAGGCCATTATGAGTTCCTGGTCATGCCATTCGATCTTTGTAATGCCCCATCTACTTTTCAGAGCCTTATGAACCACCTTCTCAAACCATATCTCAGGAAATTTGTCCTTATCTTCTTCGATGACATCCTCATATATAGTTGCACTTGGGCCGCCCATCTTCAGCACGTAGATCTGCTCTTGCAACTGCTCCGCAAGCATAAATTATTTGTTAAGATGTCCAAGTGTTCTTTTGGCATGGAAGAAGTTGAGTATTTGGGCCACATTGTGGGGC
>APFE030430010.1:0-19421 GCA_000404065.3 Pinus taeda | reverse complement strand
CCGCAGGTTTTGGTAAACGTTCCAAACCAGTAACTAGGAACCCCCACAGGTTTTGGTAAACATTCTAGGCTCTGATACCATGTAGAGGTTTTCCTTTACACCAAAAACCACAGGTTTTGGTAAAAATTCCAAACCAGTAACTAGGATCCCCAAGGTGGAAATTAAGGATTCCATAGAGGTGCAGTGATTCTTCCAACACCCCCCTCAAACGCAATTTGGGGGAATCGAACCTAGGTCCAACCTCTGATACCATGAAGAGGTTTTCCGTTATACCAAAACCTACAGGTGTTGGTAAATGTTCCAAACCAGTAACTAGGATCCCCAAGGTGGAAATTATGATCCCCACGGTGGAAATTACAGATTTCGTAGTAACTAGGATCCCAGGGTGGAAACTACGGATTTCATAGAGATGCAGTGATTCTTCCAACACTATGTTGTGTGTTGTCTGTCTTCATGTCTATGTGTGTATTTTATGGTTGAATCTGTGATATCTATGAAAGAGGGTAGAAGAGACTCGTTAGTGTATTTTATGTTTGGCCGTTTGCATGTCCTCTCCACTACGCAAACTGGTTAGTTTTGGTTTAGTTAAAGACTGTTGTTCAAAACTATGAGTCGATTTGTCAGCTATTCACCATCAACGATATTTGTCTAGCATTTTCTTAGAATTATGTTTATGATGAAAAATGTAATAGTTCAGATTTTGGTTTCCTTTAGATATATTATAAAAAATTATGCCAGGTTTTTTGCATTATAGAAAATTTAAAAGCAGGTAGGTTTTCCTTCCTTTTTCTTAAATTCTTGAAATAACGAGAAGAGACTAGAGAGTGCACATTTTCCTCTTTAATTTAATTTTTTAAATATTGATAAGAATTTAACATTTTAATAGCTGCGTTTAGAGCTTTATTGAATTTAATAGCGTTGTATTGGTTTAATGATAAATGCGCAATCTCAACCGCTCTCGTGAACGAGAAGATTCCTAAATTATAAATGTGGTCTATTGCATCAGGCAGGGCTTGAAATAAGTACGTATATAATCACTTTTTAATGTGAATATCGGTTAAATTAGTTCTCCAGATGCTATTTAAAGGGTTTCATAAAATAGAAATCTAAATATCACGCTTGTTCTTCATTTATGAGACATAGTCTGTGCTTCTGCTTTGAATATTAGCATGCAATTATCCACAAATTGGTCATAAAAAAGACATAGAGTGCCCTTCTGCTTTGAATCTACAAACTGGTCATAAAAAAGCACGCTGCATTGTTATGCTGGTTTGAAATAAGCAGATTGGTTTTGAAGGTTTCATTGTCTTCTGTCCCTGGCAGGTATCTTGTTACAATTACCATGAATTTTTAATTGTGGTCTCATGTCCATTTTAACTTGAATTCTTGAAAACGATCATACCTGTTTTTTCAAAAGAGCAGCCTAAACTTGTATATTACGCGGCTAAGCTTGTACGCCTTCTATCTGATCTTGAATTTCTCTACGCAACGGGTGGCGTCTTCCGCAGACCATTGCGGCGGCGCGATGCTCAACAATTACATGAAGAAGAGGGGAGCCGCAATTCTGACGTGGCCGGAGTTGGACGGAAACTTGCCATTACAGAAGAAGCCGTTATCTCCCGAGTTATGCGAATTATAACGGCGGTTATCACTGATACGCGAATTTTCATTCGATGTGCGAGTTATCAACATTTTAAAGCGATCTGTCAAATGATACGCGAGGTATCACCAATTGCGATGTATTTTGTCAACCGATACGCTGATTATCACTCAAGGATAAGCGCGCGATTACGCTGATATGCCATCGTTTTCATATGATATACGAGCGTTTACGCGAGGTCTCTGCCGTTTATCCTGTCGATGTCATATGAATATGCGAGTAACCACCGTCGAATATGAACAATCCGACCCGTTATGCGAGCTATAACGGCCGTTATGCGAATTATCATAAGGGTTACGCCACATATCACTGAATACGCGAGTTATCAGGAGATACACGAATTGTCAGCTGATAGTCTAGTTATCACCACCTGATATGCAGATCATTATCGTCATATCCAGAGTTTTCTCGGGTTTTACCGAAATTAATTTATATATATATTTAAATTGAGAACGTTACGACTTACCCAAGTTCGATTCTCATCGCGTTCTGGTTCAGGCGCTGTAAAATCATTTTCAGAAATTGCTGAAGCGCCACATAGCAGGAGATCTGCCCATTCCAGGCATTAAAAAACAATGGTGAGTGTTTGTTTGACTCGTAGCTAAATAACAACAACATCCTTCACAGTTACTGTGACTGCGAGCCTGATATTCTCTCTGGCCATTTCGAGATCAATGAAGGACCGTTTAGAGGAAAAAGTATGAATGGCGCCATGGGGTTTGAGCTTTTAGGCCAGCGAATTTGGTCTCCGAGGAAAAAGTATTTTGGTCTCTGATGAAAAAGATTTTTCCTCTGTCATGGCGGAATTTATGATCCCAACTATAATTCCTCCGTGAGGAAGAGGAATTTACATCAATACTTTTTTTTTATGACTATGGAGTGGGAGTAAGTTGTCAAGCCGTCTGTGATCACTTGTATAGTCCAAAATATTATTGCAAACTATACCAAAATATTATGGCACAGCCAAATTTTTCCTTTTTAAAGAAATTGATGAGCACAGCCAATTTTTGCGATGAAGGGATTTGAAACTCCGGCCGAGGTGGGCAGTTGGCTGGCTCTAATATCTATGGCAGCAGTTAATGTTCATTGGATTATAGGATGGGTATAATTTTTTCATTACTGTTAATTAGTTTTTGCGGTATGTATGTATTTCATTTCGAAAAATAATAAGTAAATTGTCTGATTATGATTGATTACATAGATTTGAGTTTATATAGTGTTCTCATAATTTTATTATGCCTTTTAAAAGTGTCTTTAAATTATGTTTTCATGACTCAGAGTTAAGATCTTCTATGACGCAGGATTTGCGTACTTTTCGGCCGGCTATGCAGATTACCACTGCGGGATACGCGATTTTTCACAGTCGACATAACCGAAATTATTTTACATATATATATTTTTAAACTTCGATTCTCATCCCGTGGAATCATTTTCGGAAATTGCTGAAGCGCCACATAGCAGATTCCAGGGTTTGAAAAGACAAGGGGGAGTGTCTGTTTGACTCACTTCTCAGCAAATATAGCTTTGTCCGCACTCTATGTTGTGAATGTCGCGAAATGTTTTATTATTTGGAATGGGCTGCCACCTCTTAATCACCACCCAACTCATCTCATGGAAGATGCATGAAAATCCATGGAATCAAATTACCTATTATTCACAAACAAATTCCAGGAGCCGAAACTTTTGATGTGGCCTCAATAGCTTAATTGAACAAATCGACGTCAGATATAAAATTACTTTGGACGATGCGCAACCTACAGCAAGTGGGTGGTTATTGCTAGCTATATTGCTCCGCCGGGCCCCAATGTACGGAGTGCTTGAACCATCCAGCAAACGGATCTGATAGGAGACGAATTACGGATTCAACTTTTCTTCAAAATAATGTTACTGACAAGATATTAACCCACCCCTCCAACTCACCCCTTCCTAATAGCTTAAAGATGAGAAATAACGAATTTACTTAAATTAGTTGGGTTATTTTAATAGAAATGTTACTAACAAGATATTAACCCACCCCTCCAACTCACCCCTTCCTAATAGCTTAAATATGAGAAATAACGAATCTACTTAAATTAGTTGGGTTATTTTCATAGTTTAGAAATACTTTATTTGCATTTATAACAAATTTATTTAAATTGGTTGGGTTATTTTCCTAGTTTAGAAATAGTTTATTTGATTCTTTTAATAGTTATTCTATAGTAAAAAAAAATTGTAATAATATGTTATATTTTTGATATAGTTAATTTTGTGTGTAAATTTTTTTATATTTAAAAGATTAATTTTAGTCAATTCTTCACTATTAATGATTTTTATAGTTATATCTTTTTTTTTTAAGGATTAAAGGTTTAATGGGTGGTTTGGTTTGGAATGTTTTGGTTTAGTATTATTTTTTTTTCGTAGTTTTCACTTTAATTCTTTCTCTTATGTATTATTACAATTACAGCTTTACATGTAGTGTTATGGGTTGAATTTCTTTTAACAATGTAATATATGTTTCAAATATTCAAGTGAAGAATCTATATTAAAGGTGTTTTGTGGAGGCTGAATCTGATTTCACATGACCAACAGCCAAATAATGGACCTTCATTTTTAATTTAAAATCAAACACATTTTTAAAAAATCACAAAATATTATTCCTAATTTTGAAATGCAATTTATTAATTTAGTATCTTTAATATTTTAACTTAATAATAAAATTACATTTTGGGAGAACAAACTAAGCAAATACAAATATCCAATTATGTGTATTCTTAAAATAGTTGAATATGCCCCCCCTACCCCACACACACACACATACACATATTAAAATGGTTGTGGAGACAATCTGATTTCACATGACCAACAGTCAAATAATAGACGTTCATTTTTAACTTAAAATCAATAAAATCAGAAAATATTATTCTTCATTTTTAAATGCAATTTACTAATTTAGTATCTTTAGTATTTTAACATAATAATTAAATTACATTTTGGGAGAACATACTAAGCAAATACAAATATCCAATATATCCAATTATGTGTATTCTTAAAATGGTTGAATATGGCACCCCCTCCCCCCACACACACATATATACATATTAAACATTCAAAGTATCTTTATCAAATAATACACCAAATTTCAGTTAACATTAATTTGAATGACATCATTATTAATATTATATTAAATATTAGTAATTGTTATGCAATTAATGTTATAACTAAAATCACATTGGTTCCACGTGTTTTTTTTGTTGTTGCAAAAATTGGTCAAAGATGAACATTCAATCATATTTGCAAATAAATAATAAAGTTACACATGGGAGAACTTGCTAAGCAAATACAAATCTCCAATTGTATATTCTTAAAATGGGTGAACATGCTAAGCATATACGTTTTTGATAATTTTTTGTTCTTGATTGATGAAGAACATGAAATAATATGTGATGACTTCAATGGTTTCTATAAGTATTAAATAATATGCATAAGAAAAAAAAGGTCTTCATTACTCATTTCAAATTGGAGCCTAACCATCTAATATATGTCTTAAATAGTTGGTTAGTATTTTTCAAAGTTCAATAATTAAACTAAGCTACAGGGAACGCTAGCTATGCGGTTTAAAACTTTCTTTTCATTTTTACAAAATGACGTTGATAGCCATATTATTTTGGAATTTTGGTTTGTCAATTTTTCATTTGATTATCAATAATTATTTTGTGGATGGTATGATTTATTGCCGGTGCAATATTCTAAAATACTCTTATTAGTAGATAAATCAAAGGTTGAGTTTTATAGCAAGTGCATTTATACATATTCCTTATCCTTTAATTAAATTTTCATATGAAATGAGTTATGGACTTTTAGACATGAGGTATTGATAAGCCATGATATTAGCCCATAGCATATTAATTTTTTTTATGAATGAATGTTGCATGAGAGCTTAGCACCTACCCAATAATTGAAATTATATAAGTAAGTAAATAAGTAATGAATAATAAGTATTCTTTAGAACAAAAAGATATTCATAAAATGTTTCCAAAAAAAGAGAGAAGAAAATAGAGTTAAATATTAAATGAGATTCTATTTTATTTTGCAAATATTTGTTATTAATTATATATTTGTGTGTGTGTGTGTCGGGGGAGAGGGTGGGGAGGGATGGAGGGGTGGCGGTGGATAAGGTATATAGATTATTGTTATTTTTATTGAATTTTAAATTTATTTTCATTTTTTTATTATATATTACTTAAATACTAATGAAATTATATTTGTTTATGGGGTAGTGTAATTGGCAATGACATGTCATGGAAATTGTGAGATTTTAGGTTGAAATCCCATTTTTCAGAGCATATATAATTTACAAGGGTGAAAAAGATAAGTGATATGATAGTTTGCTTAATATAACTAAGTTTGAGATTTTATAATGGGAGTTATAAAGCTTTTTTTCATTTCCTTTTTGGATAGGGAAAGTGTGTGGATAAACTTTCTCAAGTGCTTTGGAGGAGGGAAACAAGGGCACATAACCATTGTAACTACCATTGCATGATGTAATCCAATTCCCTATCTTCAACGTTTTCAATTCGTTGGAACAAAATGGATTCACATTGGTTGTGCATTCCATGGTGTCATAGGTGATAGGTTTACACACATTACCAATGATTAGATTGAAACCACTAAAAATGGAAGATTGTAACCTCTCTCCAATGTAAATAGAGTGCATGTTTGGATTTTCTATTCATCCTAGAAAGTTCAAAAGCTACTTTTGTTATTCTGCTAACATTTATATTTTTGTCATTGCGGTAAAGTATTCCTCCACAATCACTAGTTTCATAGCTTCCGAGACCTTGGAAATTGAAATGCAATCAATATTCCCCCAAATGTATCTTGACTAAAACAAAACTTTGCTCCATAAATATGACTCCTTCTCACACCTTCGTCAGGTTAAGAAGGCGGTGATTAGTTTACCCCAATATTGTACGCCACATAGGAAATTACAAATGTTCACTAGGTGAATTGTCTTATTACACACTAGTGATTGTTTTGCTCCTTCAGATTGCATTGATGCAGAAAAACTAAATTAACAAAATGACAATAAAAAAACTGCCTAACATTTCCAATAACACAATCATTAGAAACAATTGAATTTGAGAATGAAAATATTACCTAGAGTGCACATACAAAAAAAATACATTAATGTACCAAGAAATATAGATGTCGATGTTATCGTTTCTAACTAGTGGCTATTTTGACTTGCAACCATTTTGTGTGACTATTGGTAACAATAATCCTGATAATGGTTCCCAACTTTGGTAACAAATACTTCACGGATTACTTTAAATTTGCTCAATTTCATATATGGTCAATCACATTATCTCATGACGATTTTATAAGATAAGCTACTATTAATGAACGCTTTATTTTTATTCGCTAGAGCATACAAATAATTGAAGATATTTGGAAGGAAATGAACAGAAATAAAAATAATAGTCCCAATTGAGTGTGAAGTCCTTACACTATGCACCATAGTGGAACTGTGCCCTGACATTGCTCCCCTTGAGTAGTGCCTCATAAGGCTCAAACACATTGATGAAAATGGATGAGCGTCTCCCCATCATAATGAAGTTACCAAGAAATTATCCAAAGCCTCCAACTACACTATAGCCCCCCACTCATTCCATGAGGGAGATATAGTATTATGTTATGATGTCTCTAATGAAGCTTAGGGTTAAGGAATCTTGAAACGTTGTGGAAGGGACCCTATATATTCTAGAATTGTCTCCTCAAAGGAGTATAGAACTTGAGTGATCCAGATGGAAAATGTCTCAAAGACCTTGTTAATCAGCTCTATCTCAAAAAAATGTGCTCATAATGACTCACCCTATATCTCCCTACATTACCGTGTTGTACATATTTTACAATATTTGTATGTTGTTAACTTCTTTATCATGTATTATAATCTCTACTCATTTAATTGTGTGACGGATGGACTAATCACTAACTTACTTCATTGAATTTTTTGGTGGCACTTCTCGATGGTTGTAAAACATAACTTTGGTATCCTAGGCTATTTACATCCTTGATAAAACCACTCTCCATAGAAATAGAGTTTGTTTCCAGTCATCTATCAGTAACCAAGATGAATACAATGCTAACATTGGGCTCTTGGCTGATGCCACACACCTTTCCAATTCCCACACGCATTCATTAATTGATTCCTAGCATGTCATTGCGCAACTACATCACACATTCCAAATTGGTGATCCTCACTCATTTTGTAAGTACCATCATGTTAAATTGTTAGTATGGATATTTAATCATTTTACTTTCTCACACAGGCCAAGACATAAGAACTATGACATCAATAAAATAGAAATCACATTCCAAACTAGCAAGCATAACATTAACCATATAAGGCTCATTTAGAAGCATGTCAAACATACACAGCATAATAAATATCCATCACATCATACATATCATCACATCAATAAGACACAGTATGAGAGCTCAAAATATCATATGTATATGTGTGTGTCTGTGTCAAATATATAATTTACATACATTAAGGTGCTCTTAGCACTTAAAAATAGGCCATAGTGAAAAAGTGGGGAAATCCTCATAATGGATGTTGCCCCTAGTTCATATGTCAATATGACATCTAGGGAGGAGCTAGTGTTGGAGAAAAACCCCATTTCCCTCTACCACCAACAAGAGACTCATGAGGCTCCTCAAAGTTAAAAACTAGTATCAGTCAAGTTGTCACTTTCACCACTACTGCCCTTTCCAATATTGACTACCAATCATTATGCATGTCACCTATGTCCTCACCTAGCATGGCCCATTCAGCCTCTACGATCCCCAGAAAAATCATCAATATCCAATGGTGCACATCAATTTCCCTCACCTCAAGGCAAAATACTCAATCTTGCATATCATGTTTCTCCTCACGAAGCTCTTCTTAGGCCCCCTCTTCCTTGGGGTGGGAACTATCCCTACATGAAATTCATCATGTTGTTGTGGTATCTGGTGCCACTTTAGTTCCCCCTTAGCAATTCGAACCTACCCAATATACAATGCTACTTTTGTATGATCATCGCCATGAGGTTGATCTCATATAGTTAATATTTCTCAACCGCAAGGTCCCATATCTACAAACACAAAGAAATCTACTATCAGTTTCATCACATAAAAATATAATGAAAAAGGTACGAAAGAACATAAATAACATAACAAATCAAACAAAATACATTCCTAAGGGACCCCATCTAACACCTAAGGGATGACCCGTGTCAGGTTCATCATGAAAATCCATGCCAACATTGAATATATATGAAGTGAAAATCACTTGTGAACCACAAGCGAATAAAACATTGTCCCTTTGCACATACTCTAATGGGAATGACATGAAACAATGCATCATTTTCTGAAATTTGAATGCCACAACTTCCCCCTAAAATAAATTTCCTCTCGAGCCTTCAATACAAGAAATCATCCGAAACGACAATTGATTCCTCTCACATGATTGAAAATGTGCTAAATCTCTATGGGAGGCGTCTCACTCTACTCCATGACTTCAGACTTGAATCCTAGACTCTTCCTCTCTGCTTTTCACCCTCCATCCATCCCATGAATCAAATCATACGATTCAATGAAAGGAGGGAATTCTATTCTTTAAAGATGCCATGATATGTACATGTGTTTTCTTGTGGAAACCATGCAGTCTTCTCCTATAGATTGTAAGGAAATTGAGACCACCATATTGAGAACTCTTGCAAATCTCCCCATTCTATTTTGTGAGATAATAAATTTTTCACTTTTAATGGCCTCAAAATTTTCATCTTGAATCAATGAAGCTTGCAACTAGGATTTACACTTTGGACATGTAGTCTACAGAGAGACATCAATAGGAACGTGTTTATGCTTTATGATCTTTGTAGTCAACCCTTCTGGACAAAAATTGAGGTAGAACCATCCCATCAACCTATTTAATTTTTCCTCAAACCTCATGCTATTAGAAAAGTCAATTTTGATGTTTTCTTGCGTGGCACTCATGAGGATATCCTTGGTATATATGGCTAACTTGATGCAGAAGACGAATAAGTGTTATCAAGATGTAATTGGTAACCCAACACTTTTTATCTTGGAAATTTGGGAGATTATAGGCCAAGTGCTCTTCAATCACCCATCTCTCCTCTGGATTTCGAAAGTTATTGCTTCTATAGTTTTCTTTTCAAAAGTCAACCTTCTTAGTGCTAAGACTGTAATGCTGGTAGTTGTAATCAAGTGGTGGACTTTATACTATTTAGTGTGTGCCTTAGTGATATCAAACACTAATTAAGTTTGTTTCCTCTTACCAACAATCAATTGGCATCCCCTCTCACCTCGATGTGGGTGGGTTTCTCTCTTGTTCAAGTGCTCTAATTGAGGTGTCCATCTCGTGAGTTGTTATGATGCTATCTATTTATTTTCTTCTTGTTGAGAGCAATATAACCATAGCATTATAGATTTCTATCTAGGCATTTACATCCTTTTATGCAATCATGTTTAGTCATAATTGTCAGGGTTAAGTCTAGTAGTTTCTAGTAGTTTATTAATTTATTACTATGTCTTCAGTACTTAAACTTGTCTCACGATGAAGGACACTAGTTGGTTCAAAACGGGTCGACAAATGAAACATCATGTAATTTACACCAAAAGAATCTCTTAAGGATCATAGAAGCTTCAACACAGCAATAAAAAAAAATTCGTGAAAATGTTTTTGCAAAATCATAATTATAAGTATGTTGGAAGATTTATTTTTAATTATTAAGCCATATTTCGAGAAGAAATTCAAAATCAAAAAACACTTGAAGAGTACCAGCAACACTGTGGACAAAACCAAAAATAAAAAACCCAAATCAAACAAAGCAGTCGCACAACTGCTGAACTTATCACGATCACATCCACTCCGGCATCGGAGGCCGTAATCACGATCTGCAGAGTCGCTTCGATCCATCTCGCTGATATCTTCTTTCCCTCTTCTATTACAGGAATTTGTCAAACGATTTTGTTCACAACTATCAAATACGTCGCCTGGTCTGCTTTCCCTTTTCTATCATAGGAATTTGTCAAACGATTTTAATCACAACTATCAAATACGCGGTCCGGTCCACTTAATCACGATTCCCAGAAACCCACCGGTTCATCTTGCTGTTATGTCTTCTTACATTACGCTAGCTTTAATGTTGGGTTGAATACGTATTGACATGGATACATCCCTTGATTTACCCATATGCGAGTTAACTTTTCCGATAACCAAATTATCATTTATTATCATAGTATGACATTTAATCCATTATTTTTCTTTTCAACATTGTAGCATAATAGTCAATATTATATTCATTCGACACGCTTTTTTATAACCATCATGGACGGTTTTTAACTATGTCGTTAATTTAAATTGATATTGAATAATAAATAATATTTATTTTTACATTAAAGATTTGAAAATTATTTTATGTAATATGAGATGAGGGGAAATTATGAATAACTATAATAATAAATAAGAGAAGATTTTGGTAAGAGTAATGACAATGGGAAGAATGTTTGAGGGGGTGGTTAAGAGTATATTTTTCTTTTAACAATTGCAAATTCAAAATTGTAGGGGAAGAGTATATATGCCTTGATAAAATCAAGGGGTCTCAAATCTCTATGTAGAGGTTGGTCCCTTTTCCCATGAGAAAAGGGGTCTCATACATCAATTTTGTTTTTTACTTGGGGATGACCTTAAAAATGAATTATTATTATTATTATTATTATTATTATTATTATTATTATTATGAAAATTGTTAGGGGTCACAGATGAGGGGAGGGGTGTTATATGATGCCAAGGACGTAATATCAGCATATTCATGGAGCCCTCCAAGTATATCAAAAAAACCAATTGAATCTTATGTCCTTAGGGGGGTTCAAGCTGCGAAAGAATAACAAATCACCTATCTTGACTGTCGTGAATTATCTCCTTTTCATTCAACACTTGGTGGGAGGATCTTCTCCAAAAGATAAGGAATTTGGCAATATTATGAAATGAACTCATAAAATACTTGAAGAGATAAACTTCATATCATATTTCCATGTGCTTCCTGAGAATAACAAGGAGAATGAAGGCTGCAACCTAGAAATCAATGACTTGATAATAATGAACTCAACTTCTCACAAATCCCACAAGAGTAATCACTAGGTATTTTAAAAAAGAGACAAATTTTATGATTCATAACCATAGGAAGACATCTACTAAAAAATAAATTAGAGGGCCTAATCGCAACCATGGGGGCTTCACTAGGGGAGCAATATCATACCATGTGGGTTCATATTGAGGGATTTATATTGAGCTAAAAATGACATAATATCTTGGAGGATATATAAGGGGTGAAGGGTTTTTATATTAGCAATTCTAAAAAATGGAGCTAAAAATTAATGATAAAATATAAATGGGTATAAAAAATGTTAATGAAAAAATGGATACCTACAATATCTATTGGAAGTAGGAGATTTTTAAATTGGGAAGATGTATTGGTTTTGTATTGGTAAGGGGTTAAATAATGTGGTTTTTAGGGTTATTTTCCAATATGTAGTCAAATGAAGGGTATTGTTTAATATGCCGTGAACGCACGTGATAGGTCATAGGTTCATTGAGTGAATCCCCTATGATCGCAATATGGCCTTGCCTCTTGCCTCGAGAGGATAATCATGCAATTAACAAAGAATATAATGCCAAATCATCCCATTTGAGCTCACAAAGTACATTAAAACCTATGTCCTGAAGAGAGTTTACACTAATTCTGAGTACATTATAGATCAAACCCATTTCTTGTGGCTCTATGATAAGTGGGGTTGTGGTCTCACTATGAAGGGTGATGGGTAGGGTGTAACCCATAGTTCTGGGATTAATGGAAAGAAAAGGCCACCTCTCTTTGGACATGAGTGCAATGAATTAAGGGGTAGTATTACCAAAGTCATAATAATATATCGCAATAAGCAACCAGTTTCATTAAAATAAGAATATTTTATAAGGAAACTAATTTTTTAAAGTAATTATCTTGTTACATTTGCAATTTCTTATTACAAATATTAAAAACCTACCTAATCTAATTTAGTAATTATTTATTGAAAAGACATAATATATAATTATACTTATCCGATGCATCAATATATACTTATGCTTATCTTACATGGCAAATTGTTTAAAAATACAATATTCAGAAATAAAATAGACATTTTAAGGTAGGTCAACCCAAGAGCTTTTAACGCATTTAAAATGCCCATGTACATAAATATAGAACACATTTGGTCCAAGAAATCATTCAGACATTAGAAGAGACTTCGGTGTATAGCTGTATTTCTCTCTCACCGATTAATTACGATACAACCGCATAGCCAATAGCACACTGAATTCAGTATATTGCATTCTATACAGGTGGATCTATTATGAGAACTCATAAATTTACAGCACTTAATGACTACTGAAATCATTAACTTTTATCTGATCTTTTATGTATTTTCGCTCTATGCATAGCTGCTGCATCCAAATCAGCTTTTAAGAATAGGCCTTGTGAAAAAGCTCCCACATCATCACTTCTTTCTTACGTGCTTCTTTTCTATGCCTCCAAGCATCACTATTTATGATTCAAATGCCACGACGTGCTTGTCTTTTATGCTGCCAACTATCACTACCAACTATCACTATTGATGATTTAAATGCACGACGTGTTTCTCTTCTATGCCTCCAACCATCATTATTGATGATTCAAATGCCACCAATCGATGACATATATTGGGTCCAGAATGAGGTAGATCAATGGCTAATGACATTCCTTTCCGGACGTGATACGCCATGATGCCGCCCGGCACCGTCGAGCAAAACAAGAAACCGTTGCACACAAACATCTCATAGTTCCTGATCAGCAGACCATGAGGCAAACTAACATTCCACGACTTTCTGGATGAACTATACACTTCTGCTATTACGGCGTCTTGCCTCGTCTTGCCAACCACTATAAGGACCGCCTACGATTGTCCTGGCCATCACACTACTCGCTGTTAGCATCTGAGGCAGAATAAAGCATGTCCTGCTGAGAGGATTGTAAACGCACATCCGCGATAACAAACTTTCGAAGGTGATTGGATAGATGGGGATGTCCACCAAAAGCATCCCTGCTGCGGATCCTCAGTAACTCACATCGCGACTATCCGGCATAAATGAGAGGGAGACCGTCTGCCAAGCACGACTGCTCAAGAGGAGAAAACCCATCAGTGTTGGGCATACAAAGAATAAGGCACGGTTGCCCACTGTCTGATTCGGCCCAGACAAGACCAATATGCTTGCAAGAAAAAGCATCCTTCCAAGTTCCAACACTTGTAGGCACTACGGAAACGAAAAACGCAATCAGGGGCAGCCGTGCGAGCAGAGACTCTACCAGTTCAGAACAGATTGATCCATTTCCAGCTCAATTTTCTAAATCTGCAGCCATTTACCACTGCCTTTTAAAATCCTCTATCATTGGCCATAAAACCCTTAAAAAAGACACAATTATCACATTTCCCAATTTGCCAAACAATTTTTTTTTACAAAAGTTGTTTTAACTAGTTTAAAAAACATTTAAATGGCTCAAAGTTTTAAATTAAATTTATAATTCTAATAATTTTTTATCATTTTCTATTTTTAATGCTCAAAGTTTATAAATTAAATTTATAATTTTAATAATTTTTTATCAATTTTTATTTTAACAAAAATAAATAAAACATAAAACTAAAACAGTTAAAAAGTGGCTAGAGAGAAATTTGTATTTTAGTATGGCTCAAGTTTTGAGTTTCATAATTATTAATTTTTTTTTGTGATTTTCCAAATGCTAAATAACAGAGAGAAGACCAGCGTGGAATATCCAAATAGTGAGAGGATTATTAAAGAAAGGGAAGACCAGGGTCTCTTTCATTTTCATAGGCCTGATTTTTAGGCCAAGGATACTATTCGCCACACACACCCATGTGTCATGGCATATGTGTATGTTTAGACGGTTTGTATCATTTTTCAATAGTTTACAAAAAAAAATTGAATAATATACATCCACCATTGTCACAGTAGTGTTACACAGGAAACAATATTTTTTATAAAAATTGAGTGTGAAAACTACGCTCAGGACTTTGATACGTTACATAGTTTATTTACATTCTCAATTTTTTTATTACAAATATTAAAAACAATATTCTTACTAATTTGCATTATGGCTTGGGATTTTAAAATATAATGAATAATTTAACGAATAATTTAATGATTCAACTTAGGTTGTAAATTAAATTTATAGGCCAATAAACCATAGAAACCTCTTTTAAAGTGAAAAGAGATCATTTTAAAATATAATGTATAATTTAAGGAATAATTTAATGATTCAACTTCGGTTGTAAATTAAATTTATAAGCCAATATACCATAGAAACCTCTTATAAAGTGAAAAGAGATCCTTCTCATAAATTTGCTTGGATGCTTTCCTCGACTAAAATGAGCAACTCATAACTCTTTCATAGAAACATTATATCTCTTTCATAGAAACATTATTTCATGATTGGAGTAGGACTTTACCTGAGATGATCGACATTAAAAATCTATTGCGACGAGGAGCAAACTATTATCATAACAATTGGTTTCAACTTTGATTTTTCCAAAAAAAAGTTTGTCAAAATGGATATAAGTAAGAGTCTTCTAGAGATCATTCAACTCAATGCAGGTGATTTTATGTGCACCTCCATTATGAAGCAATGCCAAAAGATGTCAAGCCAAAATAGGATTATCCGTGAAAATTCCTTAGATTTCAAACCATAACTTGCTTGGATTCTTTCCTTAACTGAAATCACCAACTCATAACTCTAATAGAAACATTATTTCATGGTTGGAGTAGGACTTTACTTGAGATGATAAACATTAAAAATCCATAGTGATGAGGAGTAACCTATAATCATAACAGTTAGTTTCAAATTTCATTTTTACCACAAAAGTTTGTCAAAATGGTTATAAATAAGAGTCTTCTAGATGTCATTCAACTCAATGTAGGTGATTTTATGTGCACCTCCATTATGAAGGAATGCCAAAATATAGCAAGCCAAAACAAGATTATCAACAAAAATTCATTAGATTTCATTATGAAGGAAAACCTCCATTATGAAGGGACGCCAAAATATAGCAAGCCAAAACAGGGTTATCAACAAAAATTCATTAGATTTCAAACCCTAACAATTAAGAAGAAGAAACTCGTCACAAAGATAGAAAAAAGAGCCGTATGGAGTAAAAAATATCTTTGCATTCAACCATAGTTACCAACTTCAAGTTCAAGTTCAAATTCAAGTTCGATTCGATATGCGAAATGATGGCATTGCATGGATACTGAGCAATAGATGGCTCACTGGAGGAGTGGGAAGAAGCTCACCCACCATCATCACATGTAATTTTGTGTACTGAGAATGTGATCAATGAAGTCCTACTCAAGTGTCCCAAGCTCTTCGTCCCATCACTATAAGTTATTTCTATCAATTCAATCATTCCAACCATGAAATTATCTTTCTGTGGTTTTTCTTTTTTTTTCTCAAATCCTAAACCTATGGCTAAAATATGTGCAAACCTATGTGTATGAACTCAATGTAACTAAATTTTTTTGGACACATTAGACCTTTAAAGCCATGAAATTCAATCATTCCAACCATGAAATTCTCTTTCTGTGGTTTTACTTCTTTTGTCTCAAATCCTAAACATGTGGCTGAAATATGTGCAAACCTATGTGTATGAACTCAGTGTAACTAAAAATTGTTGGATGCATTAGACTTTAAAGCCATGAAATTTCCTTTTTGGGTTTTGTTTTATCTTCGAACCATAAAACTATGGCTGAAATAGGTGCAAAAGCAAGGTGGGATTACGAAAGTAAATAGTCAAGGGTCTTTCTCTTAGCAACAAAGAAGATATCTGTTGTAAAATTCATATTTGTAAAGATTCAATTATCAATTTCAAAGTTCAAAGTTTACATTTTAAATTTCATTAATTTAATTTATTTCATTGACAGGAGATATTTTATAAATTAAATCTTAATAACTATTAAATGGAATTGGGGTTTCCATTCATGAAGCACCTATTGTAAAGTTAAATTTATTTATTACCTTTTTTTAGCAAGTAATTTATGTTGCAAAGGAAAGTTCCAAACTAGGCAACATCTATATCACATAACATATCACATCTTTTTTCATCTGTGTTATTACTCCATATGCCACTATATGCTATAGCCTTAAGGAATTTCCTTTGCAACATGTAGCGAAATCGCTAGTTATAGGTGGATGATAGGGATTTAATATCCATGGAATATTCTAGAATATTAATAATACTACACATAAAGCAATGGTTCATATTTATCTTCAATGTAGTTATTCCTTTTTTAGGATTTTAATTAAATTGATTAATTAAAGAAATATCATATGAATTAGTGTCATATGAAGTATCCCATGGTTTTATTGGGAATGTGATATTGATAAGTCATGATATTGCAACAAAGCATATTTAAAGAATAAAAGTCTCCATGACAATAGGGTAAAGCTCCATGTTAAGAATCTTGTTCACATATGTGTGTGTGTGTGTGTGATGTATTAATTATTTCTATAGTTAATAATAATTTTAAAATAAATAGATAATTTAGTGGGTTTTTATTATTTTTAAAATTTTAGTAACCATGTATCATGAAGTATTTTCATGCTTATTATAAATTGATACATATTAATATTCACTAGCCATTTAAATTATATGACTTTTCTAATATTCAATATTTTATATATAAATTTTAATAAAATGCTTTTTGGTATTTTTTTTCCTCGATATTAAGTATAAATTATTTGAAATCTATGAATTTGTATTGTATGTGTAAATTGTTTTGTATAATAATAAATATTTTTTAAATTCCAATTTTTATTTTTAATAGTTCATAGTTCATTTTACAATGTTTTGGTGCTCTCCCAACATCTATATAGGGTGCCACCAGATTTTCTAAACAAGAATGAAAATGGCACATGTATGCTTTAGGCATGCATAAATAGCAAGAGTTCACACTTATTCTGTAATATGGATACAACAATTTTAATATAAAAAATGTTTTAGCAATTTTTAAATAACTTTATATGCGTCTATTCCTTTTGAAGTTTTATAACCCAATGCAGAATTTTTTAAGCCCTCCACATATTTATTTTATACTGCTTTATGTTTTTGCATAAACAAATAATTTTTCCAAACAAATAGAAAATTAATGTTTAGGTTAAGATTGATACTGCAAACCATCAATTTTGTAACATTAACATTTCACCTCCAATCATATATGAGATTTCTTAAGAGGAGGATAGGTTTTGGGGAATTTTACATTACAAGAGGAGGAAAATAATAGAATGAGTTCCAAATGAAGCTTCTATGGCTCATGCATAATGAGACAAGTCCTAAATCACCATACATGCTCTTTGTTTTTCAATTAGAATGGTGCTTCTCTGTAGTGAATTGGATAGTATGGTTAGGCCTTACATTATTATGTTTTGGTGTGGGAGGAAAATAACATCCTTAGACCATGCAGGAAGGTTCTCGATGGCCCATAATATTTTATAAATAATGTTGTAGCCTACATATCAACTTCAATATGTCAACTTAGGGTTTTCTTAGGCCCCTATACTACTAGTGTAACCCCTTATTGCTATTAGTACAACCCACTTATTATATTGATGTACCCATGTAGTGCCCATATTGTTACTATTGTGCCCCATAGGAGCCCACTATTGTTATTATTGTGCCCCATAGGAGCCCACTATTGTTATTATTGTGCCCTTACATTATTATTGTTATGTAGGCTTTGATTATGTTATGACCCCTTAGATTACTAGATATAGAAAGGAGGTATTTTTATTTGTATCATCAAAGAATTTTTCATTAATGTAATGTAAAGGAGGTTTCCCCCTCGAAGAGGCTTAATTCTAAGGCGTTGATCTCTCTTTTCTATCTTTTCTTGAGATGGTTTCATAACATTTGGTATCAGAACTTTGGATTCTAGGGTTCCGCTGCTCCAAACAGGTCATCATGGAATTTTCGCAATAACTTTTTTTCTGCGATGTTTCAGAAGTCCAAAAATAAACCCATTGGAGAAGACATCACGCTAAATCTCGGGTCCGAATTTTAGAGCTTTTTGCGCTATATTTTCAGAGATATGAACTGAGGAAGTTGGTCCTTTTTGCAGAATCCTGAATTACATTCAAACTAGGTGACCTACGGAAAATCTTCATAACTTTCTCTCCGAGCATCAGATTGAAATTTCGTTAGAAGGTATAGAAAGAGGACGGACTATAGTTTCTTGTATTTATTGTTTAGAGCCAAAGGTCAAAACAAGGACATGTGGCACGTCATACAAGTTCACTCTAATAAATTAGTCTATAATCAGGTCACTGTGGGAGATTTCGCATAACTTTTCATTGGAGAATCCAATTGGGGTCAAACTAGTGGAATTGGAAAGAGGACACAGAGGACTACTACAGGTCATAGTTTTATAACTTAAGGATCTAAGAGTACAGAGGTATAGTCATTTCAAGATCAAGCTCGTAAAATCAAGAAAAAGCAAGATGAGGAAGTTTGATGGCAAGGATCAAGTAAATTGAATACGTCAGATGGAGAAATATTTTGATCTACATGGTGTACCACTGTTACAGAAGGTATGTATTGCATCTTCATATTTAGAACCGGATCAATTTTTATGGTA
>APFE030430001.1:11138-21260 GCA_000404065.3 Pinus taeda | reverse complement strand
ATATACATCAACATAAAATTATCATGATCACAACATAGTTACCAGATAGCATAAGGTCTACGTTAAGATAACTTCCTTATTTTTGCATAGAATGCACAACATTGAGAACCACAATTACCAACTTATCCAAGGGATCCTACACCTTGAAATCCATTTACCTTACCTTTTATGGTTACCCTTCTCATGTCTATATTGCCACCATCCATTTACCACAATGGACCCAATCAGTCCAACCAACTACCATAGTCTTACCTTTCGTTGCACTTACTCGAGCTTCATCTATGTCTTACGTTACCTTTTGGGTACCACACAACTCTGCCTAAGCTCCATAACTTTCCTCTTTCCCAGCCAATTCCAAAGACTCAAAACATAAAAGGAAAGCCAAGAAACAACCAAGAAGAAAACCATGAAAACCAATAACAACACGACACCATAATAAAGTGCCATAGCTATGCACCATACACATGAAAATCGCAAACCGAGTGCAACAATCGCAAAATATCAAAATCACAAGACTAACCATAGACACCATGACTCAATTCACATGGCTCCCAAGGAAATCCCAACCTGAGATTTCTTCAAGATCTCATGGAAGTCTCTTTGCCATGCAATCCCCTGCATCATACCGCCATAAACACATATTTGTTGGTCCATAAATAAATATAACCATACACCAGTGTTGTACTATGAAACGACCCCACATTTTTATCTAACAATAGCTAGCATTTGAGTTATAAATGGGGACAATTTTTAAATTTTTAAGCCTATGAAAATAATGCCTAACTCTAAAGAAAAACTTAGTAAAACCTTGCAAAATGAGCTGAGGAAACTTATATCGCAAATCGCATATCGCACTTTTTCACATCACTATTTTATAAATCCTTTATGAAAATGCGATATGTGAAAAGGTCTCCCGCTGTAATAACCTCATCTTTTCACTGCGCAATCACATTTTTCAATTCACAAAAAACTTGAACATGTCGTAGGAAAAAATTTAACGATTTGCGAAATGTGATATTGTGAATTTCGCAATCGCATTTCGCCTAATATATCTGATAAATGTTACACGGTACCCCTTTAAAGACCACGATATGCAATTAAGGAGGTAAAGCATGTAGAATAATTACGTTTTAAATAATAAGAAACAAGTTGACAGGTTATTAAATGTTTATCAGCCCAAGGGAGGATAATCATTTTCCAGATTATGGGTAGTTATAATCGAATATCTCATAAAAACCTTTCTCACGATACAAGGTCATTTCACAGAGGATTTCAGCCTTAATTACTTGATATCATCTGCGCTGATATATCTTGTTTATTTCACGCAAGTGAAAAATGACATGTTCTTAAGAAAGGTGATGCAGAACTAAACTAAGAAGACCATTATTGAGACAGAGGTTACAGAGATGGCTCCTATCTTTGTTGATACAATCTGTGATGCAGTTGGAGACACAATAGCTTGGGAAGTAATTTACAACATGTTGGAGGATGAGCATCCTAAAATTATAGCTAAGAGAGAAACAACTGGGTCGCAAAGCCTTCAGGGCCTCAATGTAGGGATGCCTCATGTTATTTCCTTCATATGATAGGATCAAGAGCCAAAATCCTTCCCTACACAGACATGATCAGATGGGTGGTCAACCTTATCATTGAAGATAGGCAGTTCAAGAATTCAAGGATGGAGCTCGTAGGATCATTCAGGGCAAATGATCTAGATGGATGTTGGTGGCCACCCACCTATCCCATTTGGATCCCCACAACTATCTCTTTCAGTTTTTCAGTTTCCGTAATTGTAGCACAATTTACTATTTTTAGCAATTTTTCGGGTCCTGAACTTTCGGAGCCATTTTGAGGTCCTAAACGACGTTTTTTGGGAAATCTGGCAGCAACATGGGTCCATGGACTGATGTTGCTCTTCCCAAAGTTGTATTGCTCAGATAGATATTTCTAAGGAGCTATTGTACGCGTCAAATAGAGATCGTATGCCAAAGTTACGACCCCAGGAAGTTGATGTACCAATTTACCCAAACGGGGCCCACAGTTTGGCGTTTCATCTTCTAGGGTTAGGTTTTTGGATGTTAAGGGATTTCCATTGTTTCTCAACTATAAATAGGTCTTCGAGCCTCATTGTAACACAGTTTAGAGGCATGTATCCACCACATCTCTTCTCAGACATAAGCTACCATCACCCTAGCTGGTTTATTTCCATTTCTGTTTGTAAGCATATTTCAGTATTTTACACTAATGAAATGAAGTATTATTTTTGCTACACCTCTGTGTTTATGGTTATCTCTGTAAGTTGTTGCATTCCTGTTTAAATCTAGATCAACAGAAGACTTGAAGGTTATGTATCACATACCTGACCCACAAGGAATCTATGACAACACATTTGTGGCTAACTTCACTAAGAATAATCCAAAAACCTTCAAGTTAATTTAGACTTGGAGAATGTTAGACAACAAATTCAAGTATGAAAAATCGAGTATGTATGCAATAGCCTCTTTAGCAAACCCCTGCAATTATGCAGTAGCAATGTTATGTAGATTGTATGGACTGGTAAATAACACTAAGTTTTCAATAGAATGGACTCCCTTGATCGATGCTTGTGTTAATTCATATATCATGAAATGGCCTTCTATCCTATTTAAAAACTTAGCCACCTCCATTACTGAATATAGACAAAAGAAAGCCTCCTCTTCAGATAACCTCCCTCCCTTCTATTTCTATGCTTATATTATGGATGTTATCTGTTTTTGCACAACATTTCCAACCATGGGTTGGAAATGGACCATACAAGATCCTTACCCAATCCATCTCAGTCATAAACAAATATGGGAATCACATTACATACCTCACTTCTACAAGATATTTCATTCTATCATGTTGGCCCTACACCAAATGATTTTCAATAAGAAAGCCCCTAGGTTTTCCCAAGAAGCTGTAGCAGACCTGCTTGCTATTGGCAAGTATTTCATTGAGGAATGGTTCACCTACATTAGGGTTTTTGGTAGCATTGTTGATCCACACGTCATTCCCTTATATTTTTATGACCAACTATTAGCAAGGAAGATTACCTACCAGACTGTAGGAAAGGGCTTGACTAAAGTTCTTGAAGATGGCAAGAAGTCATTATGGCCTACTTTCCCTATCTAATGTGGCTCTTTTACTTTAACTAATTTTGTTCATGATACTAAGGAATCAACACAAATGGAAGCCCTCAGGCTTCATAAATTTCCTACAAGGAAATTTGATCCAAACAAAGTGGCATATAATGTCACTACAGGACTAAAGCGCAACGCATATAGTCATGGAGATAATTACTTTGAGTATTTGTTACAGACAACAGTTTCTTTTCAGCAAGCACTTGAATGGGAAAAGGCTAACTTGAAACCCGAAGATTTTCAAAGATTTCAGGAATTTAGGAATGAAAGGCTTTGGGTCATTCCAATGCATCTATTAAAGCCTGAGGATAAGCCTACCTCAAGTGACACTATCTATAGCGTATCCCCTAGCTCTCAAAGGGAATCTCAGGTAAACATTCATAATACAACAGAAACATGGAAAATCCAAGATGTAGACAATACAGCTAAGTCTAGTGGGAATCCAGCCGAAAACAGGTAACGGGCACTCCAGCCACAGAGACAAGTTTAGAAGCCCAAGGCACTAGTTTGGAGCAGGAATGGGATCAATTCAATCAGAAATTGCAAGACACCCCCAAAGCTCCAAATACTCGAGAAATAGAGGAATACAAGACTCCTCTGAAAATTCATCAAGATACAGAGCCCAAGTCTGTCTACGAACAATCTACAACTATGGATCAAGAAGCAACAACATCTCAGCATGCTGATATCACCCCTGATCTACCCACATTAGAAATTGTTCTGAGAGTGATGAAGATACCTCCACTTAATGTATTCCATAGCCCTCTCCAAAAGACTGTAGTCAGAAGGCGAAGGAAAAGGAGAAGGGTAGATACACCTGAATTCTCACATGGAGATGAGCCAATGGACGTTGTCTAGAAGGAAATGCCTTTCAATCCGACATAAAACTTGACTAGACTGTCACAGTTCACAAGAGCATACACTTCGGCCACTATGGATAAGGCTACTAAGGTGTCTACTCTACTAAAGGAAAGGGAGGAAAGAATTGCATAGCTCAAACAAGATCTTGAGACAGAAAAAGCAAGCGCACACATGCAGGCAGCTGAGCAGCTCGCACAATTGCAGCAGGACATGGAAGTCCTGAAAATAAGCCATGAAGCTGACTTATCAGCCAAAAACATGTAGCTCCAGAAATTATAGCAATCCTTGGATAGGTACAAGGATGTTCCTAGTGCTGAGGAATTCATCAAAAAGGCTCTAAAACTAAATTCTCTTCTAGTCAAGCAGCAAGAGTATTTATGCCAAAAGCTGTCACACATCACTCCCTACCTAATTACTAGTGATTAGCTCACAAACAGAGCCATTGACCGGAGAACGAAGTTTAATGATTTAAATGCCAAAATCTTTGAATTCATTGAATGGCAGTAATCAAAAGAGGGAAAGAAGGCCAATCTACCCGAGATTGAGGAAACTCACAAAGACATGCTCTTCACTGATTGGGATGCTAGGATAAAATAGGTCGAGCTGGCAGTCACGAGGGTAGTTGGAGTATCAAAGAACATCATTAAGGTACTAAATCATACCCTGTTTGCTACCAGTCTCATGAAGGAGGGTAATTCGAACGAAATGCCTGACTTAATTGCTCTGATTTATAAGAAGAGCTTCAGCGTAAATCACATGACAAAGACATTTGTCGACGCATTTCGAACCAACAAGTGTGGTTCATCGTCAGGACAAGTTGAAGAAGCAGATCAGGCCCAGCAAGTTAAATAGACTGAGAAGAGACTCTAACGGCTACCTAACGGCTATTTTGACTTCAGGACCACATAACAGCTATTTTGACTCTAGGACCCAAGCTAAAGATATATCAATAAATTTAATATTATTATTATATATGTAATATTAAGTTTAATATTTTATTTCTAGAATTAAACAAAATTAGGTACATCTGAATAAATAACATTTAGAATAAAACTAATGGTTATTGAAAAATATTATTTGCTTTAATGAATTCCTATAAATAACTAGGGTTACATAAAATAATAATTCCTATAAATAAATAACTAGGGTTACATAAAATGATAATGGGATGTTAGGATTAAATATGAATAACTTTATAATGTTAAAGGAAATAAGTTAATAAATTATTGACTAACTATATAAGAATTGATTATTAAAGGTATGCTAATTTGAAATAATATTGTGTATATAAAATTGTTAAATTTACTAATTAATAAAATTAAACTTACGAGGTTAGTTTGAAAAGAGAATGTTTATTTAATATTTTAATATTTTATTGAGATAATCTCTATATGTATATATACATCTATATAAATCCGAGAGTGCATTATTATAATCTTAATAAATTAAGAAAGACAAATATTTAGAAAAGCCATACATACTACTGAGGCTGAAGGAGCTAAGACGAAGCATACCCAATAACCAAATTATCATAATATACAAATACCAAAGAAGATGACCTAGAAAAAAGGGGGGGCAAATTCCAACAATAAACCTGAATAAAATAAGAAACCCTAGCAAGAAGAATGCACCCAGGATGCACAAAGGGGAAGGAAGAAACCCTAAGATGACAGGGCAGGGATCCAACTTCTGCTCACTTTCCACCCATCATCTCTGTTGAGATTGATGGGTCTTCGCTCAATTTAAATAGCTTCCCTTAACTTGCGATGATGGAATCGATCCACCCTGGCAATGACTTTAGCCTCCTCAATGCAGACATGATGCTTAGTCTTGTCCACATGCTCTGCTAAGGCTGAGGATTTTGTTCTTCCATGCTTCAAGTCTGCTGCATGCTCGCAAATTCTCTGCTGGATGGAGCGCCCTGTTTCCCCTATATAGGTTGTCCCACAAGAGCAAGGAATGAGATATACACCTTTCATGTCTTTGGGGTTAACAGGATCCTTCACCGACCGCAGGGAATTACGAATGGTTCTGAGGGGCCTAAAGGTAGAGGGAATATCGAACTTCCTAAGGATTCGAGCAATCTTGTCTGTGGTCCCTTGGATATACGGAATATGGACACCTAGGTGGCGCTCCTTAGGCTCTTTCTTAACCAGCGCATTTTTAGAGGCTTTCAGGAAAGCCTTCTGTCCCAGGTGCCTACTATATCCGTTTTCCACAAAGACATCAAGGAGGAGGGATCTCTCTCCATCCAGGTTTTCTTTATCTGAAATCCTGAGGGCACGCGTAGCAAGGGTATTAAGAACACCCATCTTCTGAGCAGGGAAATGATGGGAATCAGCGTGAAGATACTGCTCTGTGTTCTTTTCAAACTAACCTCATAAGTTAAATTTTATTAATTAGTAAATTTAACAATTTTATATACACAATATTATTTCAAATTAGCATACCTTTAATAATCAATTCTTATATAGTTAGTTAATAATTTATTAACTTATTTCCTTTAACATTATAAAGTTATTCATATTTAATCCTAACATCCCATTATCATTTTATGTAACCCTAGTTATTTATTTATAGGAATTATTATTTTATGTAACCCTAGTTATTTATTGGAATTCATTCAAGCAAATAATATTTTTCAATAACCATTAGTTTTATTCTAAATGTTATTTATTCAGATGTACCTAATTTTGTTTAATTCTAGAAATAAAATATTAAACTTAATATTACAAGATAATAATAATATTAAATTTATTGATATATCTTTAGCTTGGGTCCTAGAGTCAAAATAGCTGTTATGTGGTCCTGGAGTCAAAATAGCCGTTAGGTAGCCGTTAGAGTCTCTTCTCAGTCTATTTAACTTGCTGGGCCTGATCTGCTTCTTCAACTTGTCCTGACGATGAACCACACTTGTTGGTTCGAAACGCGTCGACAAATGTCTTTTTCATGTGATTTACGCTGAAGCTCTTCTTATAAATATGACTAATCACAGAAGCCTCAATTCTACAAGTCATATATTTGTTTAATTTTGCAAATCATTTTATTTTTATTTTTTAGATTGAACGAGACCAAATACACTAGCTTAAAATTAAACTCAAAGTCTTCAAAACTGCCCTAACATGTTGGATGTGACAAATGACTTGAATAAAGATTTCACATTATTTTCATAGATATAATGACAACTAAAACATGAAAATTCATAGAAATAGATAGCTAGGAAACACAAAACATGTCTACTAACTATAGCATAGACAATAATTTGCTTAATAACCATAAGCATAACAACTACTAGAACATGAAAACTGGTAGATCTAGATACTTAGGAAATATAAAAGATGGCTACTAACTATAGCATAGACAATACAAATATTAAAAAAAGTTGGTAGGTGGAGGGTGTTAAGGTCTGTGTGGGAGAGATTGTTTTGTGGTTACTCAATGTATTATATATGCTCGTTCATAAGTTGATAGATGAAGTGCAACTCCTCCATTTCACTCGAATAGAACATTGCCCAAGAGATTATTGACATGTCAATAGAGGTTAGTGGTGTGGAAGTTTTAGTTTTATCGACCTGAAGCATTATCGAGATCAGGGATCCAATTTGAGACTGAAACCATGCTTTTTGAATGAATAATATTTCCCCATTCTTTTGTGACCTTTGATTCAATGTCCTCAATTTCTTATTGAATTCGCATCAAATAATGCTGGTGATATATCTTTGTAGAGGAGTGGGCTCGAGAACAAGCCCAGGACACATTGAGAGTGTTGTAGTCATTGCCTCCCATCCTACATTGACCTCGTTGTTGAGGAGTGGAAAAAGGAAAAAGTTGTTTACAATATAGAAAAGGGGCAAAAAAAGGCTAGTTGGCCAAGCTGGTGAGGGAGACACCATGATAGTTACAAATGATGAGAGGCTAGGTGAAACTCGGAGAATGAGAATGAATAGAGAACTGAGAGTAGAGAAAAATGAAAGGAAAAAAAACCTAAAGGATTGTTGGTTTGGAGCTAAAGATAATGAGACAAAGACCAAAATAAAATGAAAAATAGTAGTAACTAGGAACTAGGTAGGAAATCTAGTTCCTAGCAATGAGAGGAAGAGGGTACTAGGCATGAGGAGTGAAATCTAGCCTCATGGATCCCCCACAGTAAAAAAAATATTCTTGTACCAACCTCATAACTAAGATGTGGATGGCACTATGAATTGGAAATGACTAGGGATAGAAGAAGGAACTAGGCCAAGATGGCCTAGTCCTTATTTATATAGAGCATAACCAAGGAGGAAAACAATTTCGCGAGGCATTGATAATCCCCAAAATGGCTTTGTATTTTGTTATTCATGAGAGAAAAAGGAAAACAATACAAATGAAACCTCGTTTGAATCGTATTATCTTCATGAGGTGTCTTGCAGATGGCATGCCATCAATAGTGGTCTTCAAACAACCACATGTACTCATTACAAAATTAAGTAGAATGGCCCTAAGTCTTTTCAGATTAGACAAAACTTGAGGCGAATTCAATGGAGGAAGGTGGAACTCCATATGGGTGTAGATTTTTACTATAGATTCAATAGCTTATGTGATATGCTAAGACAAAAGGCAAGAATCTACTGTACTCTTTAGCAAAAACCAAAATTGATTGATGAAAATAAGAAGCAAAAAAGGAAGAATTTCAATCTCATATAACATAATATTTTTGTGGGGAAAGCAACTGCTCAAAGCCCCCACTATCTATATTGCATTAAAAATAAGATTCAAGAAGAAAATATGATGCTTGTTATCCCCGAACAATTCCTACACAAGTACAATCTATTTGTTTGCTTCACATACGAGCTCAAGTCAAGACATAGCCAAATTTACTTCCTTCCAAGCCCCTACTTCCTTGCGTAATTCCTAAGAGAATTCTCCCATATTTAGTTGGAAAATTGCTCATCCATAACTAAATAATTCATCATAAAACTTCTATTGATTTCATCCACCATCTATACAACTCTTAAAATTATACAATTATAGTACACTATCACTGAACTCTAATCTCAATTGGGTCTTCATCTTAACTGACATGCATGAGTTAGTTATTAGTGAATCTTCAATTAACTAGTGGAGTAGTGAAGCTGCAATCATGCCCATCCCCACTACTACACCTCCTACTAGTTCCTCCAAGAGTTGAACTAGTTTAACTAACTTTAATTGAGTTAGACTTATTTAACTAATTACAACTCAAAAGAACTCAATCTGGGCCCCTGAAATATAGGAATCATTGTACTATATAGACTTCTAACTCTAATTTCCTAAGCCAGCTAAGTCAAGTTAACTTAGTTAACTATTACAAGTTTCTATGAGAATAGAATTTCGATTTAATTCCTAATTTAATTCAAGAACAAATTAAATTAGGCTTTCTTGTTGCTATTTTCAACACTCCCTCTTAACAAGAAAGGGATTATATGTTACCCTTATCCTGCCTCTGTGAAACTCAAATTTTTATCTTCAAAAAGCCTTTGTCAAAATATCTGCATCCTCCTAGTCTGTGGGATTGTACTCCAACAACATAATTTTCCTATGCACACAATCTCGAACATGACGATACCATATATCAATATGCTTGGAACGATCATGAAAAACTAGATTCTTAGAGAGTTTAATACAACTTTGATTATCACAATAAATCATAGTTGGATCCTTCTGCTAACCAAACAAACCAACAAGAATCTTCCTCATCCAAATTGCCTCACAAGTTGCTTGACTAGGAGCCATGTACCTTTCTTCTTCTTAACTGAGTGCAAATAATCTATGTTTCCTATTGTACCAAGAAAAATTTGTTGACCCAATACTGAAGATTCCACTTGATGTGTTATTCCTATTTCATGGAATCACTACCTAATCTGCATCGGTGAAGCCTTGAAGCTTCACTCCCTCTTCCCATCTATACCAAATACCATACTAAGTAGTTCCTATGAGGTATCTAAACACATGTTTGGCTGCCTTCCAATATAGATTGGTCACCTTAACCATTGATTGACTAAGTTAGTTAACTCCATAAAACATGCTAGGTCATTTGTTCACGAAATACATGAGTGAACCCACAAGTTTCTTGTAAATAGTA
>APFE030429999.1:0-18902 GCA_000404065.3 Pinus taeda | reverse complement strand
TAACATGTGTATGGTATGTAAAAGGGATTTATGCCTCTAGCATATTCTTGAAATGATGGGAAGGTTGTATAAATGTGCATGAGTATGTAAATGGGAGCTTGTTTGAGGCATTGATCAAAGATAATGGGCATGCTAAGAAGAAGTAGGCAAAAGATGAAAAATTTTCTAAATTATATGTGAATAATTCAAAGAAAGTTTCATTGGTACCATGGAGATGTTGGACAAGAAAGTAAGTTCTTTCTTTAGAACTAGATCGATAAAATATAGTGAGAGAGAGGTGGTATGGTTGCAAAAATATATATCGAGTAAATGGTTTGAAATTTAGTGAAGGAGAAAACATGTGATGAGAGTCATAGTGGTGTGATAACACCAGTTGTGTGTGAACACTCTAAAGGCTTTTCGTCCAATTTATGAAATATTGCAATATGTAGGTGTATTCCCCAAGCATGTTGTAATACCTTTGTTGTTCAAGCATAAATGTTGTGTAGAATCTTGTGATGACTCAAATTGTGGAATGAACCACTTTGATAGGTATGGCAACGGCAGGTGTACTCATATCGTAGCTTAGCTTGCTTGTTGTATGACCTTAAGACTTTGATCATTCATACATGTACTGCAATGGCACATGGAGTTATCAAGTTTTGGAAAAGAACACCTTTATAGGTACCAAGGTGGTAGTTGTACTAGTGTCCTAGCTTGAGGGGTGAATATGAGAATATGACATGGTTAATGAACCATGTACATGAAAAGGTGTTGCGAATACAATAAATAGCTACCCATGTACTTTGGTATATGACAACCTTTTTATATGGAATTTGATAAAGTGATTGGGACTAGGTTAATGTCCTCGAGTCAAGTTTAAGGAGGGGCGGGGGGTGGTGTTGGGATTTTTAATGTAGTTTAAGCAAACTCGAATCATGAAGGGGTTGGGATTGTTAAAGTAGTTTAGCCAAACTTGAATTGGTCAAGATAACTGTGGTTTTCCAAAACTATTAAATTCATGAAAATATGTTAATTGTCATGGAAATTTAAGAGATTAAAAAACTATTAAATAATAATTTATAGAGAATTAAATAATGGCTTCAAGAAATGACCTTAAAATTATTCAAAATAAACATTTAACTAAATAGTCAATTTATTTCAAAATGATAAGCTAGAATCATTTATTGGATTATTTATTACTTATTATAATATTGTAAAATTGTATATATTAATATTAAAGAATATTTATTTTATCATATATTAAGTAAATGACAATGGAAAAAATATTATTTATAATATATAGAAAATATAATAATGAATATATTGCTATTATTAATTAATAAGTTCAATTTACATGTTGAATAAATTAAATTAAATGACTCATAAAATGTAATTTAAACGGTAGTAAAATTAACATTATAAATACTATAATATTTGAATTTGGATTTAAACATTATTATTAAATAAGATAATGCACATTTCCACACTCTATAGTCATAGTATTAATATTTTTGGATATATTGGTTATGTATTTGGACACTATTCTCATTACATGTGTTCAACAAAGACATAAAAAGAAAGCAATATTATATTATCATTAACAGTTTGAAGATTTATGTATTGTTGAACTTTGTTTATTCATAGTAGTCAATTTTGTAATGGACTTTTCGAATCTAAATCAAGACTCATTATCAAAACCAAAGCTGAGAAGAAAATATAGTCAAGGCACTAAGTAAATATGAGAGAAAGATCAAAGAAATCGCTAACACACTATGTTAGTGTGTTAACCAATAGGAAGGATGAATGAACAATTCGATGCAAGTAGAAGGCGATAATGGAGATATACAATGAAATACTATTAAAATGTAAAAGAGTTGAAAATTTTATTTAATTTTGTTAATGAATATTAATGATGTATTAATATTAGTATAATTTAAATCGCATTTAATTATTTAATAATAACTATTATGCATATTAATATTATTAATGTTTTATTATTAATATTAATTAATGTTATTAATAGTAGATTTAACACCTTATAAGTAATTAAATTTAATTTTATTAATGGTAATTAAATTAATTAGTGATATATTAAAATATAATCGTAATATAATAATATTAATATTGATATTATTAATGATTTTGTGTTATTAATATAATGATTTTCTATTATAGTATAATAATATCTTATTAATATTATTAATGTTAGCATTTAAATAAATTATAAGTTCTTAATAACATATGTTATTAATTTAAGGAGAGGAAGGGGAGTGAAAGAAACCATAGATTTGGATTTAGATTTTATGATAACTTTGTTCCTCTAGCCCGTGTTCAAGAAATTATTTTTCAAAAATTTCATTTCATTTTCCTCATGCTCTTTGTGTGATATTCTTATTGCTTCTAGTTGATGAGATGTGGAGTACTCTCATTTTGGGAGCCATATGGTGATTGAGATTTAACCTGGAGGTGTGTATTTATCTTTTCATTTTATATATATTATATTATTTAAGAGTTATTACGATTATTATTAAAAATATTAATTTAGATTTATTATTATTATTTATTATTAATTATTATTTATTATTATTATTTATTATATTATTATGATGATTATATTGAATTAATAATTATTTATTTTTATTATCAATTTATTAGGATTGCTATTATTATTAAGGAGATAAGTAATAAGTTATAATAAAATGGGTATAAATTTATAATTAAGAAGGTTTATCATTAATATCATTATGTCAATTTTATAATATTAGCATTAAATATTATTGTTAGGTTATACTTTTGTTATAAATGGATGATATGCAAGCTAATATTGTTATTAATAATAGGTTATTATTAATACCATAATAAGAAATTAGTTGTTGAATTGAGGCTTCTATGATCCATATCAAGTTTAAGAGAAATTTTTCAGCGTAAATCACAAGATAAATCATTTGTCGACACATTTCGAACCAACAAGTGTGGTTCATTGTCAGGACAAGTTGTTCTGGTGATGAACCACACTCGTTGGTTCGAAATGCGTTGAAAAATGATTTATCTTGTGATTTAGGCCGAAAAATTTCTCTTAAAGAAATTAGTTATTTTTAATATTGTGTAAATGATTATAAGTTAATTTATATTATTAAAAATAAAATGAGGGATACTCATTAGTATTATTAAATTAAGATTATTGTGGAAAGTAATTTATTAATATAATATTATAATTATCCATTAGTATTCACGCAAAGGGTTTTAACAAAAATCTTAGCTAATAATTGTATCAATGTAGATTCAAAATATATGAATAAATAGGATGATTTGAAATTTTATTTGTTCTCTTGGATTTTGTAGACTATATTAGTTAAACTTGTAACTTTGATACATCTTTGTCTAAGTTTCATACAAATTTGACACAAAAATATAAGTGAAAAATGGTCAAATTATAGCATAGTGAATCTAGTTGAAATGTTTTAATTATAAAAATTTCCTTGTCAATTATTTAATATAATATATGCATGTTTTTTCTTAAACCATATTATATATGTAGTTAAGATGATTTTCGTATATTTAACATGGGTATTGAAATATTTTATTTATGGACCACATTGTCATATTAATATGTATTTTCTTTATTAATACATATTTGTATTTGCTAGGTAATGTGAGTTTTGAGATAACTAGCATGCCTAACATGTGCCTTGAATAGCCATGAATCAAGAGTATCTATGTCCTCAAAATCACCTTGCAATAGCATTAAAATGGATGGATTTTTTTCCACAGAGTTTCGAACAGGTGACCTTAACATCACAGAGTCCTTTAAGAGAATACTCTATCACCGTGTACTCTACACTGAGTGAGCTCATTATTAATATATTTTTAAATACATGTAAATATTTTTAAATATGATCAACATTCAATTTATTATTAATAATAATATATTTTTAATGTCACCTCAATTTTATATTAAAATTGAATGAATTACACATTTCCCTCATTATTACTGAATATTCACTGTACTCAGTCTATTTCTTTTCTTCTGAGCATATCACTTTATTATGGTTCAACATTTTTTATTTATTTTTTTTTACTTTTATCGTATATAATATATTGCTGAAATTGACATCTGAAATCAATAGTAGTTAATTATGGATATTCACCAATAGTTTATTTAATTTTATTTTTGACTATTTTTAAAAGTAATTTAAGAAAGTTAAAATATAATATTTTTTGAATTTTAATTACTTCATTTATTTTTATAGCTCTTATAAATTATGTTACTTAACATGGACATAGAAATATTTCATTTATATTTAAGAGTGAAGAGCGAAATATTTTTATGGCATCTCTTTAATATATATGCTTGTAACATAAAGTAGGATTCCTAGGCATATTCATTTTTACATTTTTTACATTTGTAATTGACATTGGTTATTTATTTAGAGAATATATATATATTTTTCTAAATGGCATGTTGCAACTCTACATTAAAACAAAATCACCCATCAACCTCATACTACATTGTAGAATGCACTTCTTAGCGCAATAGCATTTTCATATTAACATTGAATAGACAATCCAATATGGGGGTGATGTGTGATTTTGTTTGTGTTCAATGAGGAGTTGACATGTGTCCCTTTTAAAAATAAAAATAAAATATTTTTTTAATATTAAAAACGATTTTGGCTAAATAATATATATATATAGATTTGGTACGAAGGAGATGTGGTAAAGATATTTCACTTTCACTCTCGATATCCATGTGAAGTAACATATGATGTAGTCTAACTTATACAAGAAATAAAAGTTTCACCATAATTCAATTATACAATCTCAAGCAAGATTCTAATATTTTCTTGTTTAAGATACACTTTTTAATGCATAAATGGATTCAACACCTCGTAAACCCTATGATACACTCAAATTCTACAAATTAAACAACTTAAACTCAAGTTTTTAAAAATCTATGCTACATTTTGGTTTAAATTAAACATAAAAATATGCTAAAAAGGTCATTTCCTCTATAAATTAACTTTTGGCTCTAAGCAATATATACTAGCAATTGCACCAGACGTTACAAAGGAAATGCCGTAAGGAAATAGCATATAATACGGATTAATAGATTCTTTGACAACTGTTGAAAGACAAAAAAATATTAACAAAAGGAAATGACCATGCTACAATGAAATCTTATTATATTTCTTCCTCGAGCCTTACAAATCATGAGGCCTATGTTGAAGTTAAAGACCTTGTCTGATTATTCCAACATTAATGCCTCATAAATAATGAAATAGATCATTATTTTCTACCTTTGGAATCAAAGGTCATTTTGGTATAACACCTACATATTTCTTCTTGATCACTTTCTATTTCTATAGACAAGCTTAATCGGTACAAAGAAATTTTTTTATAGTTTGAAACATGTGTCTACAAAGGACTATAAAAATCTTTTATATATTTTTTGAATTTCTATGGGAATTAAGATCTACCCTTAAATAAAACTGCACATATCTCCAATCTTGAAATTAAACCCAATAATAACATCAACTACAACTCTTCTAGACAAAATTTTATGTGTTTCTCTTTTGACTATTGAATCACCCATGTATTGTTTCCTTCATGATCCTTGAAACTATTCAAAAGATCAGATTTCTCCTTACCACTAATCTCCAAGGCATTTTCCATGTTCCTATTTTAATCCAACAAATTATGCTTTAGAAAATCTAACCCATGTCATGCAGTTGAAAATAATGTAGAGATCATTCAACAACATTTAAACCATTTTATCTTGAAAATCAAGCAAGTGTGGTCCATAAGCACTGTAATGAAAATACTATTTTTTTACATCAAAAGTCCACACCTCACCTTGGTTTTAAAACAACGGCCCCAAAATCTATCAAGACCTAAAACAATATAAAGATCTAACCATTTTCTATTTTGAATTCATGTTTAACTTACAATTATGCTTTTTTTTAGATAGCAATAGCTTGAATATGTTTTATGTTACAATGATGCATGCTATTAAATGATGGTCCATAAGCACTGCAATGAAAATACTATTTTTTTTACATCAAAAGACCACACCTCACCTTGGTTTTAAAACAATGGCCCCAAAATCTATCAAGACCTAAAGAAAGATTAAGATCTAACCATTTTCTATTTTCAATTCATGTTTAACTTACAATTATGCTTTTTTTTAGATAGCAATAGCTTGAATATATTTTATTTTACAATGATGCATGCTATTAAATAATTTTTATTTATTTATTTATTTTTATTCTTCTGGAATCCAAAAAAGATTATTTGCTTCATTCACTCCCTCCCTCTCACTGTATCATAAAATAAGTGGTTAAGGTTCCACATAAATTCTTCCCAGTAAATATTAGTAACAATACCTTAATAATATTTTCTACACTAATCTACCTATCTGCATCAAATGTATTCATCATAAATCATGGTGGTGAACACTGAAAACAAAGTTCTCAAATTTTACCAAATAATATCAGCAGTACATGCTTCACAAGATATTAAAAGATAGTTTCAATGCTTCTGAAGTCAAACCCATATTATCATACATCATAAAGTTAGAAGAATATTAGATCAAAGAATGCATAATATTCAAACCCTTCTCAAAACATTTTGAAGTTAAAAAAAACTTGCAATATGACACTTTACATTCAATGAATCTGTTATGTCATGTGAACCCATAAATATGTACACTGGCAGTCATGTCATGAATATGCAACGTGGTATATTCTTTGTATCTATAGCATAATTTGGTGCATTTTAGGGTTCACAAGGCATTTACAATGAATATCAAGTCCAACACACTTAATATAAACTCATAATATATAAAAGGTATCTCTAGAGATTCACATTCATTACTAACTGAGAAGATACTCCAAATGCACAAAATATCAAGAGAAGCGCAAATACCGATCACCTTCACCAATTAACTTGAACAGTGATTACCTTTTTGACATGAAAAAGACAAAATTTCATCATTTAAAGAAATTTCTCCTGAAAAAAGATGAATAAAGATAAATCTCCAAATCAATTGAGAATTGGCTTCTTACGAGTTCTAAGAGATCAATCACTTTTTATGTGCCCCCTTATTGATTGAACTTATGGAAACAATCTCTAAGTTCTTGGTGAATATAATTTGGTTTACCATTAGGAGCTCTTGGAAGACAATGTCCCATTATTATAGGATTTCCCTTCTCCTCAACATTTGTACATGACCTTGGAGAATGATCTCAAAGCTTTGATTTTGTCTACTGAGTAGAAATAATGTAACTTGGAATTGATGGACTACGTTGAGAACCATGTTCAGTATGCTCAGCCTTAACAGATCTAAATGATCTGAATCTTTTGGGTTCCTACTTCTATAACATTATTTCACCTATCTTCATGCTTTAATAGTAACTTACACCTAGTAATAGAAACATCTTGAGCTATACGAAATGCAGTATCTAAATTCCCTTGCCCTTTCAAAAACATCATCAATTCTTGTACCGTCCACCTCGACATCCACACTAAACATTTGAGGTTATTCTTCCTTTATCAAGAGTATAAATTTTTAGGGTGGTGTTCTTTGTGCACTAAAATAACTGTGAGGTCTAGCACTATGTACCAGGTTTCATTTTGCTTGAAGACATCCCATGTGCTTCTACTCCTCCACTCAAACACATATGACTCTAATTATTGATTATGTTGTCTTAAAAAAGAAAATTTGTCCTTAAGTTATTTGCCCTCATATATTAGTTGTTGTTGATCCACATGGATGCTTTGTGGGAGATCCAAATTTTGCTTTCATTCTTCCAAATATTACCCTCTGTTATTATGATCACCAAATCTGAGTATTGACATAGTTGTTGGAGATAATACATTTTGGACTTAACTATCATAAACAAATCCAATATGGTTTAATCTCCTCAATGGATTTTAATGACCCTTCATCACAAACATTTTCATGTTGGAGAAAACCAACCACATCTAGACTTCCATAACAAAGAAAATCGCATTCTTTAAGGAAGAAAAATTTAGTTTGTTCATGTTTCCTCTCCAAAACAAAGTTTATAGTTTTTGGCCAAGATAATGGATGGAAATAGATGCATGATTTTATTTTCATTTGTTTTATATTAACTTAATTTACAAATTAGGGGAATTGTAATTTCTTTTTATCTTTACTACTTACAACATAGATAATTTAATAAAAATTATCCCTCCAACAAGCTATGTAAACTTTAAACCATTTAGATCTTCAGACTTTATTGTGTTTTTCCATGTTTACTATCAATTCTTGTATTTTAAAGTTGTAAAACAACTTTCATATAACTACTAGATTAGACGCCAAACTCAACGTGTTATATAAACTATTCAAATCTTCATCCTTTATTAATTTTTCTCCTTCCTGATATACAACACGTCACAACATCACATACAACGCACCATCAACTTCTCCTTGCCTATAAATGAAGCATAGACTTTTCTTTATTTCAGATCTTTCTATCTCCTTGTTTCCATTGCTATGTCAGAATATTTTTTTCTATGTTATCTTTTCTTTAGGTACTCTTCTTACCAACCCAAAGAATCTTAAGATTACACTATAAAGAATATATCTTTTGTACAAATCCTACTTCCATATTCAAAGGGTTTTATATGGATGCCATTAACCATTTTATGTTGATTTGATTTCATACTCACTAAGTATGATTTTTCCTTTGTGGGTCCTTGACTCATTAAATAGTGTTTAATATACTAAGTTTTTGTTGTATTTCTAAGTGCCTTAAAAGGGGCTAATTTATATTTCAGTAGCTAGTATGATGTTGGTCGCTTTTGTTGTTTGTGTAGAGAGTGAAAATACATCTGGCACTGAGAGAGATCTAGTAGCAGTTGTGAAATTGGCGAACATGTATTGTTCTATGGTGTTGGCTACTAGGCATAACTTTCTTGATCTTGTATAGAAAAAGGTAAATGTGTATTTATCTTATATTATATTAACCATTAAATTGCCAAAATTCAAGGCAAACTTGCCATCACATTTATAGAGAAAACTATAAATAAGTACCAAATTTTTCTTATCAAATCTAAGTGCTCCTATATGCAACAATAATGGCTTTCATTACTTCAAGATCAGTGAAAACAAGTCTATTGAGAAAACAACTCCAACACTTAGAGAGATTTGGTAGCAACTATGGAATTGGTGAACATGTCTTACTCCATGGTGTTGGTTATTGGCCATAACTTTCTTGATATTTTCCAAAAGACTATAAATTTTCATTTAGCTTTTACTATATTAACCATGAAATTGCCAACGTTTAGGGCACAGTTGCCTTCACATTTATAGAGAAACTTAGAATAGAGTATCACACTTTTCTTATCATATTTAAATTCTACTATATGCAACAACTACCTTATGCCTCATAGTTTAAACTTGTGCAAGGAGGAGGAGTTTCAAGGTAAAAACTAGAATAAGAAGAGGGGAAGTTGAGATTGAGTGGTGTATGAGGAATCAACAATGATAATTTGATTTTTTTAATGAAGGACACGGACGAAAGGCCTATTAGATGTGTAGTGGACACGTAGATTTTGGGGAAGGAATAGCCATATTGGTTGTAGCAATTGGTCAAATAGATACATGAAATGAAGAGGAAAATAAATGGAGTTCGTTGTTCTCATTCCTCCTCGGATTCCTTACTAGCAAAGTTTCCCTACAAAATAGTAGCAATACAACTTCAAGAATACGAAGAGTTGTAAAAGAAAGAAATCTCATAACCCAAAATGGCATTTAAATAAATGGTTAAACAAAAAGGTAATGGTGGTTCTATATGTTGTAGCCTAGCGCCATGGACTACAATCTATTCTAGTTGCTTCAACATTTATATGGACTTCAATAGCCATTCCGTTGTGGAACCCTTAACCTTTACACCTATAACAACTTCGTCTTCGAGGATATTACTTATCAGAACCTCATTGCCCCTTCCTTGGCACGTCGAACTCTGCATAAAAGAGAAAATCAACAAATAAAACCCTAGTGTTGAACCCTACAAAAATAAGAAAATCAACAAATAAAATCCTAACATAAGACTTGCATTTGATTCTTGGGTTCAATGTGATTTCCATGAGATTAAAGTTTTTCCCTACCTCATGTACTAGACATTGATGGTGTTGATTCTCTGCATGGAAATATTCTCAGAGGAGGTGACAAGCACTACGAAATGTTAGCGAGGGGGATTGAACCACCCATGCAGGGAAAAAGTAAGTGTGATTAATTCAAAGGAAACTCAAAAGAGTTTGGATTCGCGTTAAGGGGTAGACATCTGCTCTATCTATAAAGAGTCACATGTAACAATTTATTTTGGTAGCACCCCTATGCACCTAACCCAAAAAACATTAGTGGAAACCCGCCAATCCCGCAATCTTGGTTCAGTCTAGGAGATTCTGGGAAGGTAGACATCATTTCAAAAGACAAGTTGATTTCTTCTATCTCTTGAATCTATTGGTTGAATCTGAAGGTGTAGAGTGGTGCAGGGTGGCACCAATGGAGCCTTTCTCAAAGGGAATGTCATATGGCATAATTAAATTAAAAAACAAGGGTTTTATTAAATGATTAACAACAATCCATATTATTTATTTAAAGTGCAACTAATTGAAGATCATTGTAAGATCATGTAGTACTTGAAGAAGTCCTTAAATAGATGAAGATTACATACCCATTAATACTGTATAGGTACTTCATTTTTTTACTCTTTTTACATGTCATTTAATAATATATTTAATTATGACTAAAAATTTCATATGTTAAACTAGCTGACATGTTTATTTAATATTAGAAATGTCAAATTCTATCTTAAAAATCAATAATAAAAAAATTCACTTAATTTCATATATCAATCTTATTAAACATTTAGAAAAATGTTAAACAATTAAATAGAAAACAAAAGCTCTATTTAAATGATTAACTTGTTTTGTAGGACATTATTTTTAATTAAAAGAGCAAGAAAAAAATAACTACTTCACAGCTAAATTTTAGTATTTGGTTTGTGAATACTATTAACAATTAATATCAATTTATTTAAATATATTATTACTATTTAACAATTATTACTACATTCCATAACGCATTATATATAATAATAATAATAATACAACCTCATAACTAATCACAACCAAAAAACACATATAAGTATCTTCAACGTTTAGAAAGACTAATCCCTATTCCTAAAAAGAATTATAATTTTATATACTTTCAAATATATTATATTTAAAATAATATTAATTGTACAACTAAATTCTTAAAATTACTTTATTTCTAATTTTATTGTCATTAAATTAAAGTGTAATTGATCATCCATTTGGTATATTTCTCTGGCTTATAATTTATCATAAAAGATTTTGCATTATATTTTTTAAATGTATATTAAATAACAGTACTTCCAAAAAATTATTGATTGAAGTCAAATGTGATGTTATTATTATTTTTATTATTGAAATAATATTAATTAAAAACAAACATGAAAAGTTATGATTTTTAAATGTATATTTAATTATGGTGCTTATAAAAAATTCATGATCATAATTATTTATGTTATTTTCATGATTGTTTGTATAATTATAGTTATTTGTGGTATATTTTGAGAATGTTATGCTCGTGTCATATTTATTTATTTTTGAAATATATATTAACTAATAATGCTTGTAAAAAAAATGTATAATGAATGATTGGGCTTCCCAAAAAAATCATGATCATAGTTACTTGTGATATTATTATTATTATTTGCATTGGTGGAAGGAGTAGGAAAAAAGGCGGGATCAAGCGACGATGGTTCAGAGGATAGCAGAGGCATTTTCTAATGGAGAGCGGCAAGTGAGGGAGCTCGACTCCCTCCTACAAGGACGCGGTATCCGACAAAGGCAAAACAACGGAGTTTAACAAGAAAGGCGTGGCTTGGGAAAAAAACAAAGATAATGCTAAGGGGACAGAGGGGACTAAGACCAAGGCAAACAGCAACATAAAGGATAAGGAGGAAGAAGATAAAAATCGTGGTTGACAGGAACACAGGCAAAAGGGACCTTGCAAGCCTAAAGCGACAATCACTCCCAGAGTAATATTAAATGACCCTGGTATGCGAGCACACAAAGAACACATGGGGAACTATGCCATTATTTGTAAGTTCATGGGACTATGCCCACTGAAAAAGCCTTGCAAACGTGGATCAAGTATCACTAGAAGCCCAAAGGAAGCATTAACCTACATCTTGGGTCAAAGGGATTCTTCATAGTGGTGTTCTCAAACATCGAAGACAAAGACAGAATATTCGAAGGAGGACCCTACTTTTATGCGGTAACTAGTCTCTATATGAGGCCTTGGATGATGAACTTCGTCCCAGAGTAGGAGACCTTCACCTCGGTTCCAGTATGGGTAAGGCTATATTCTCTACCTCTTGGTTATTGGCAAACGGAATCGCTAGCAGCCATTGGTAATAAACTAGGATGTTTTGTCAAAGTTTCTGAAGCCACAAGAAGAGGGAAATATACTTCCTTTGCAAGAATATGTGTGGAAAGGGATCTATCAAAAGCTATTCCGGATGAAGTTATTCTGGAAGTTTATGATGAGGAGTGGGTGGAGATCGTGGACTACGAGCATATCCCATTCAAATGTTGTAGATGCCATGAACATGGACATCTGTTCAAAGACTGCCCTCTCGGTAAAGTAGACAACAAAGAATACCTCAATACTTCGAAGGATACAGAGACCTTTCAGAAAGTGGTAGGTAGAAGTAAAGGGGGAAAAAAGGGAATGAAGAAACATCAGAACGAAAGGCAGAAGGTCAGTCAAAACAGCTTTCAAGTGCTATATGAGAATGAGGATAACACGAAGGATGATCAATCTCAGGAGAAAGATCCTAATGATAAAGAAACGGAAGAAAACAAAAAACAATCTCAAGATATGGTACATCAAAATGAGATTGTTATGAGTGAGACAGAAATGGAGATGGACTAGGAAATGACCCAAAGCGAACTAGATTTGGAAGATCATGAATCACAAGAAATTTTAGACAAGGAAAACCTAGATCTAGAAGGATTCTTGAGGCAAGGATCCAAGGGAGGAATAGAATCAATACCTCTAGAAGAATGCTCTAGAATACAACAGTTATTTTTATGGAAAACCCAGGAAAAAGGATTGGATAACGGTAAAAGTATTCACAAGCAGGAACACAGAGGGGTGAAAACTATGAAATCTACTCTAGGATTAGCAATTAGAGATCCAGGAAAGAAGAGGGGTAGGAAAAAGAAAAATGAGCTCTTGATGGAGTGTGGAAAGCTAATGATAGATTCTGGTAAGATGAAAGACCTAACTAGTTACTCCTTCACAAATCTTTAATTATGAAGTTCATATCTTGGAATATTAGAGGTCTAGGTAGTAAAAGAAAACAGAGAATGTTAAGTCACAGAATGAAACTAGCAACACCAGATATAATCTTTACTCAGGAAACAAAATGTTCCATTCAAAAGTTAAAGCAAATCCATAGCAAATGGATGAACAGCTTTGAGTTTCTTGAAGTGAAAGAAGAAAACATTGCGGGAGGCATCCTCACTCAATGGAACCCCCAAAGAGTTAGTATTTTGGATGCGGAGGCATCAAGAAATTATCTATCTGTAATTAGTCAACCAGTAGGAGTTATGGACACCTTCCTCGCCACAAATGTCTATGGGCCACAAAGAATAGATCAGAAAATAAGACTATTAAACTCCTTAGCACAGCTGAAAAGCAGACATAAAGAAATACCTTGGGTCTTGGGAGGAGATTTTAATATGATTAAATAACTTTTGGAGAAAAAATGAGGCACCAGATTGCTAAATAAGGACTCGAAACTGTTCCAAACCTTTACTTATGACATGAATCTGGTTGACTCGGCAACACATAATGGCCTTTATACTTGGAACAACAAAAGAGGAGGTGAGGCTCTGGTCGCCTCCAAGTTAAACATATTTTTGATCTCAGAGGAGCTTATGCTAGCAAATAGAGAAATAATAGCTAAGGTTCTTCCCTTTGGAGGTTCTAATCACTAGTCGATACAATTAGAACTTGACAGGTTTGAGTCTCCCAAGAATAAGCCCTTCAGGTTTGAGAACATCTAGCTCTCCCACCCTAATTTCATCAACAACATTAAAAAATGGTGGCCAGAAGATCTGCAGATCCAGGGCATGAATATGTTCATCCTACACAAAATACTTCAGCGTATTAAATTTAGACTCAAATAATGGAACAAGGAGGTTTTTGGCAACATTTTTGTGGAGAAAAGGTAGTGGAAGACAAACTACAAGAACTCAATCAAGCATTGATCACAGTGGGTTTTGATAAAGACAAAAGTTAGCAAGCTAATAAACTCCATCAATAATGGGAGAATTTATGAAAACAAGAGGAAATCTTTTGGAGACAAAAGTCTCGCATTCAATGGCTCAAATAAGGGGATCGTAATACAAAAAAATTTCATAGATCCACCATAGCTAATAGGGCTCACAACAGAATCTCTGCGATTTTGAATGACAAAGAGAAGCTCCAGACCTCTCACAAGAATATCGAAGAAGCATTGGTTCAACATTTAAGAAGTATCACTAAGGAAAATAATCCAGACAGGGAGCAATACATCAGAGAAATTGCAAAAAACATCCCTAAGCTGGTAACTAGAGAGGACAATTTCAACCTGAACAAACTAGTCACTAAAGAGGAAGTCAGTGCGATTATCAAGGACATGCGGAATGGCAAAGCTCCAGGCCCAGATACTTTCAATGTGGATTTTTTTAAGGCCTATTGGAACATTGTCAAGGAGGACATCCTGAATGGAGGATTCTAGAAGAAACAGGACTATTTTGAAATCCCTCAACACCTCATTCATCTCTCTAATCCCCAAACAGGATGCATCCTTGACTACTGACAAGTTTAGACCCTTTGCCTTATGTAATGTGGTTTACAAGATTATATCTAAGGTATTGGCTAGCAGACTCAAACCTCTTCTTCCTTCTTTAATCTCAGGTGAACAATCTGGCTATGTGGAAGGCAGACAAATTCTTAATAATATCATTCTAGCACACGAGACAGTCCACACGCTAAGCAGTAAGAAGCATGCTAGTATGATCATGCAATTAGATATTGCCAAAGCTTATGACAAGGTCAACTGGAGCTATATGAAGAGGATCCTTGTTGCTTTTGGGTTTGATCATAACTGGGTCAAATGGGTTATGGCTCTGGTAACTTCTTCTAGCTTTTCTATTCTGGTGAATGGATCTCCCTCAGCTATCTTCACTCCTTCTAGGGGTCTCAGGCAGGGCGACCCACTCTCTCCCTTTCTCTTTATCCTCATGATGGAAGGATTGGGAAGAGCCATTACGCAGGCTAAAAACTTGGGAAAATTTAAGGGACTTCAATTAACCAAGAATGGTCAAACAATGACTCATCAACAATTTGTGAATGACACAATGTTGCATGGAATTCCTACTGTCAAAGAAGCTTCAGAGTACAAACAAATCCTGAATAATTTTTCCTTCGCCACAGGTATGGAAGTCAATCTCTCCAAATCAAAATTTTTTTTCTTAAATACTAACATTGCAATTCAGAGAAATATCTCAAGAATTCTAGGCTTCCAAAGGAATTCCCTCCCTCCAAAGTATTTGGGAATTCCCCTTACTGACAAACCCCTACATAAGATTATTTGGGAACTGTCAATAAGACGCAAGACAAAGTCAAAAAATGGACCATCAGATCATTGAACCTAGCTGGCAGGCTGATTCTGACAAAGGTTGTCCTACAGTCAATCCTGGTTTTCTTTTTATCAGCTCTCCCAACCCCCAAAGGAGTCTTCAAGAAATTCAAGAATATCTAGAGAGACTTCCTCTGGGACAAGGAAGAGACAAGGAAGAAATGGACACTTGTTTCTTGGGATAAAATCTGCAAACCTAAGAGTCACGGGGGACTAGGATTAGATGATCAGGAAATCTTAAGTAATGTACAAGGAGCCAAACTCTGGTGGAGATGGGTTAAAGAACCAAAAGCTCAATGGGATAAAACCTGGAAAGAAAAGTATGCAAGCTCTTGGAAAACAAATGATCTTATTAGAATGTCTGGAAACATAAAGGGCTCTTACATCTAGAATAAAGCCTAGGAAAACAGATGCCTAGTACAAGACCACAGTTTTTGGGAAATCAGAGCAGGAGATCTTACTCTCTTTTGGGAGGACAAATGGAAACAAGAACCAATGCTACTAAAATATGACTATAGAGACCTCAAGCAAGAAATAGATTCCCAGGGACTAACCAGAGTTAAAGATTTCTGGAATCTTCCTCACAACTCCGAAAAATGAAGGAATTGGAGAAGCATAGACTGTAGTGATGACAGTCCCCTAAAATAAAAGTCGAGGAAATTATGAGCATACTAAAACAAAGGAAAATCTTGGTAACAGAGGGGCAAGATCAGTTAAGATGGGGCCTCAATAAAAAAGGCTCCTTTAATCTTAAGGAAGCTAAGAAGATTATCCTAAACCTGAATTCCAGCACTGCAACAAATTCTTGGCAACAACTCTGGAGCCAACAAGGGTGGATGAAGATCAAGCTATTCATGTGGTTAGTTCACCATAAGAAAATCTTAACTTGGGCTAGAAAAAGAGGGATTATTGGGCCCTCTAGATGTCAATTATGTGAAGCTCAAGAGGAAACAATGGAGCATATTCTTAATAGTTGCACCTTTACCACCTAGTTGTTGGACTCTTTTGCAACTATTTTTCAACAGACAGATAGATATAAAGAAAGCATCACAAATACCTTAAACAAGTGGAGAAGGAACTTTTCGAAGAATGAGATTCTTAATCTGGCCTGGGCCTTTACACCTAGCTTCATCATCTGGAATGTTTGGAAAGAAAGGAATAAAAGAATTTTCAAGGAAGAAAAATCCAGTCCTCTTAGCCTGTTGGATCTGATCTTGAAGAAGATTAGAGAGACAGTTTTAGTGCAATTGTTCACAATTTTCCCAAAAACCCTCCCACAGTAAATGAGATGAGAACCCTCAGGCAACTGGGAATGCAAGAGACTATTATCAATGGACTTAGAAGAAAGGAAGGAAATTTGGGAAAGGAAAAGGATTTCTGGCAGCCTTTGCCGAAAGGCTACCTGAAATGTAATATAGATGGGGCTTCGAAAGGCAACCCTGGAATAGCTGGTTATGGAGGGGTGTTAAGAGACAAAGATGGAATTATAAGCTTCATTTTCCACTGCCACTTAGGTAAAGACACAAATAACATGGCTGAATTAATGGCCTTGGAAAAATGCCTGGAACTACTGAATCAAAATCATAGCTCAAATGTCATCATAGAGGAAGACTCAAAAATCTCTATAAAAGCTGTTAAAAGAATCAGTTGTCGAGCAGCGCTGGAGAAGGTCTCAAAACATTGGAGACTAATACAAGTGTATCAAGGAATACAAAAACATATCCTGAGTCTAAGAACTGTTAGTTTTAGACATGTTAGACGAGAAGCCAACAAACTAGCGGATACTCTTACCAATCAGGGAGTGATTAATACAGAAAGCAGATTTGAGATGAAATGGAAGGAAATGTCTCTGGGAAGAGTTAAAGCTCTTTGTGATGAACAAGCAGTAGAAGATAGAGAGCTTTTCAAACATTGGGCCCGAAGGAAAGAAACTGTTTGATAATGTCCATTCAAGTTCGATCACGGTTCTCGGGGAGGCTTCGGGAAGTCAAACATGTTCAAAGTTGTCATGTTTCTCCCTGGTGGAAAGTGACCAGGCCCCTTCCTCTTCAAATAGCTCAACAGGGTTCTATCCACAGTCATCGGAGGTCTCTGTTGCTTGTTCTGAGGATTGAGTGTCCGGATAAGAGTAGTTCTTGTTTCCCGGTGAAGGCGGTTCCCCTTCATTCCTCTTCTCGATCGGAAAACCAGGATAAAGTAGTTTATGGGTGATCGCGCAGATTTGGGATGGTAAGTGGTTTAGTTTTTTTTGGGAGTGATACCATTAGACTACGGCCACGTGGCTAGAGCGGGGTGATGAAACCACCCTCCATCGCGAGTTAAGTTTTGCACATTTTAGGTGGTGTGATATTTCGTTGTGCCATCCGATTTCATGGGGTTATGTTAACAGTCAGATCTGGTAGTGCTTTTTTGGTGGGGCCACAAGACCTGACAGGCTTAGCGCATGAGTGACGTGGGTGGTTAGTGAGCCTTTGATTAGGATTTTGTTTTGTATGGTTCATCCTAAGATATGTTGTGAGAGATTTTTGTTGTCCGTTGTAGCGAGGTGAAGCTTTACTTTGGCATCATGCCCATGGCTTCCCTGTCGCCACTCGGAGTTCAGGTTTTTGTATATTGTGTAAATTTATTCTTGATATAATGAAATAGAAGGAACTACTCTTGCTTAAGCAAAAAAAAAAAAAAATATTATTATTATTATTATTTGCACCACTAAAATATATATTATTTAAAGGAAATTACAAAAACTAATGGTCTATATATTATTTAAAGGAAATTACTAAATGTAAATGAAAAAATATATAATTGGTTTTAACTAAAAATTCATAAAACAAGCATTCACCAGTTATCTTATTCAATTTTAATAAATAAATAAATATAATATTCTATATATACTTGACTTTCATACATAAATAACAAGTTTGTACAATTTGATAAGAACCTATTTTGGTTTCAAGCATCAATGCAAAAATTCAAGCTTTTTTTCAATATTCCTGTAAAGTTGCGTATAGTAATTTGATTTTTTAATTTAATTAAGTGATTTTTTAAGTATAAGATTTGTGTTATGCTAAAAAGTAAATGTATTTTTATCATATTATATTAAAAACCAGATTTTTTTTTATATCAGAGAATGTTAATAAATTCAATATTTTAAATATTTTTTTGTTTAAT